>JBBBWG010000002.1:151808-162975 GCA_037176905.1 Azolla pinnata
AGTAAGATCTATGCGTTAAGAAGGGTAACAGTTTCCTGTTGGACCCATCAAAATGTGTGGGTCAAATTACATTTCCTGCATTCCAAATAGCAACAGCTTGGCGCTGGCCCATATAAGCAGCAACCTTTCCCTCTTCTTAGCACCAACCCCGGCACTCTACGGTGATACACACGGCAGGAAACACTTTTACCAGCAGTGTTTTCAGTGCATGCCACCATTTCTTGCTTTGATTGGCTATTGCTTTAGCAGAAAGGAATCAAGAGGAAGCATTGACGAAGTAAAGCGAAGCGAGGTGAAAGACTGTAAAAACCATCGATGCTATAGCCACCTAACTGATGCCGTTGACATTTCAGTCCGAATCACATGCTCTGCGCCTCGGCATACACATTCGACATAGATACATATGCAGTCGCTTGCGTGGGTTCGAGACGCACCACATGCTCGAACATCTCCCTCGCGAGTTCCACGTTACCGTGCATGCGGCATGAGCCGAGCAAGAACAAGCACAGGCTCAGGTCCACCTTACCAGGCATCCTCTGCACAACATGCTCCACCCTTCGAAAGTCTCCAGCACGTCCGAGAAGGTCCGCGATGCAGACGAAGTGCCTCGAATCGGGACACATGTCATGATCATCGGCCATCGAGACGAAATACCTGATCCCGATCGAGACTTGGCCAGCATGATTGCATGCAGACATGACCGAGGCGTAGGTGATACCATCGGGCTCGATCCCAACATAACGCCCCTCTGCAAACATCTGTACACTCTCTCCGTAGTTCCCTTCCCCAGCATAGCCCGTTATACACGCATTCATCGAAACACCGTCTAGGTTCGACATCCCATCATACACCCCGCGCGCATCCACCATGCTTCCAGATCCTCCATAGCCATGTATGAGCACACTCCGTAGGAACACATCGCTGTCGTGCTCCATCGCCACGACAGCAAAATGTATGTTGTAGCACGTCTCGAGACTGCCCACTTCGCTGCAAGCTTGTAGAACGCATATCAGCGAAGTCACGTCCAAAGCGACCGCTTCCCTCTCCATTCGTCTGTAGAGCGCCAACACTTTCTCCTTGTGTGCCTGATCGATGTAGGCCGAAAGCATCGCATTCCATAGAACACTGGCATCGCCTCCTCCTGATTTGCACAGCCGTGCGAACGCTTCCTCTGCTTCGGGGATCGCTCCGTTCTTTCCATAGAGGCTTATAAGAGTGGTCCCAACAAAGGCATCTGAAGAGAAGCCATGGTGATTAGCATCGCCGTGCAATGCTCGGCCAATAGCTAACGAGAGGGGATCGCTAGACGCTCCTCTCGGAGCTGCAAGACTCACACAAGCTTGGATTGCCGAGACATACGTTCGTTGATCCGGCGCAACTCCCTCCATCTGCATCAGCCTAAAGGCTTGCAAGGCGTTGCCCTCGCGATCCTCCTGTTCGGCATAGCTCGAGATCATGGCATTCCACAGCGAGAGCTGGCGTTCTGACTCTCCCGTGAACACATTCTCGGCTTTCTCGATCGCGCCACATTTCCCATACATACGGACGAGCGTGGTATGAACGAAGACATGAGACAAGAAGCCGCGGGCCCGGGCGAGCGAATGCAATCCCTCGCCAATCTCCAAGAGCGCGCCGATGTCCTTAGGATCGGAGGCGAGCAAGCCACAAGCTTGAAGAGAAACCACGATGGTCTGATGAGTCGGAGGATCGATGCCCGCCTCCTCTTGCATCTGCCTGTACAAGAGCAAGGCCTTGTCTGCTTGCGAGTTATCCACATACGCGGTGAGCATGGCATTCCAACATACCACATCTCGGCCGCGGTGCGACGATCCGAACACGTCCTCGGCTTGCGCGATGTCGCCGCATTTGCCGTACATGCTCAAGATGGAGGTGGAGACGAGCAGATCCGAGGCGAAGCCTGCAGAATCGGCTATGGAATGCAAGGCTTTTCCTGCGGCGAGCTCGCGGATCGATCCGATGGCCTTGAAGAGGGTAGCGAAGGCGTACCTGTCGGCCTTGGAGAATGGCAAGCCGTGGTCGTCGGAGAGGAGCTTCCGCATCACGTGCAGAGGCGCTCGGTGGCGTGCGCAGGATCTGAGGAGGGAAAGGTAGCGGCTATGGCGATGGCGAGCTCCTCCTTGGGCCTGGAGGAGGCCCAGATCCGGGTAGATGTCCCCGGTTTGGGAGAAGAGACGGAGCTTCTTCTGCGATATGGCGTCGCCGCGAGAAGAAGGCCTTTCTTCTCCTCCTCCTCCTCCTCCTCCTCCTCCTCCTCCTCCTCCATGGCTATGGAGGCTGCCACATCCGCTGCTCCTCATGCAAACATCGCCGCTCTTTCCAGGACACACTGCACCATGCCAAGCCGTCCCTGCGCGGGTGCATTTCTAGAGCCCTGAATCTTGATCCATGGATGGATGGGGAGGAGGAAAGACCCCCGGATGAAGCTGCTAGCAGCCCACAGCCATGGCCATGTCCGCTTTGCATATGCCGAGCTCCCAGCGCTGAGATGCAACAGGGGGGGAAGCTTTGCAAAGCTAACAGCAGAGCTATGGAGGAAAAGGACCTCGGATCAAGCTGTTGCCCTCAGTCATCACCATGTCCGCTCTGCATTCCGAGCTCCCAACCCTGGAGACACAGCAGGGAGAGCTCTGCACAGCAGAGTCATCACCATGTCCTCCTCCTGCATCCGAGCTCCACTCTGAAGCAACAGTTCTGCCAAATGGAAGAAGAAAAAGAAAGAGTTCTGAATTTGAAATCTTGCATCATTCAGGCGCCCGTGGCCTAATGGATAAGGCATTTGACTTCTAATCAAGGGATTGTGGGTTCGAGTCCCACCGGGCGTGCTTTTGTGACTTCCAATTCCATTGCAATTCTATTGTTTTTACTTACACAAGCAAATTTTGTCTTCTCACAAAAGCCTTCACAAAAGAAAATCTTGCCATTTTAATCATGATGCAAAACACTGAGCCAGCTGTTTCTTTTGATTTGGAACAGACAAAAAAATTTGCCACACTAAAAGGCCAAAAAAAAAAGGCTTTTTTGCAAAACTTCTGCCATTTTGCCTCCCTCTTTCTTGCCTCAAAACCATGATCCAAAACACTGAATCAAGTTGTCTCTTTTAAATTTGGAACAAACAAAATAATGCCACACTTAAGGCAAAAAAGGCTTTGCAAAACTTCTGCCATTTTGCCTCCCTCTTTCTTGCCTCAAATCATGATCCAAAACACTGAATCAAGTTGTCTCTTTTAAATTTGGAACAAACAAAATAATGCCACACTTAAGGCAAAAGGCTTTGCAAAACTTCTGCCATTTTGCCTCCCTCTTTCTTGCCTCAAATCATGATCCAAAACACTGAATCAGTTGTCTCTTTTAAATTTGGAACAAACAAAATAATGCCACACTTAAGGCAAAGGCTTTGCAAACTTCTGCCCATTTTGCCTCCAACTTGCCTCAAATCATGATCCAAAACACTGAATCAGTTGTCTCTTTTAATCTGGAACAAACAAAAAATATGCCACACTTAAGGCAAAGGCTTTACAAGATTCTGCCCATTTTGCCTCCAACTTGCCTCAAATCATGATCCAAAACACTGAATCAGCTGTCTCTTCTAAATTTGAAACAAACAAAAAATACGCCACACAAAGGCAAGGGATTTACAAACTTTTTGCCATTTTGCCACCCTCTTACATTAAGTCATGATCCAAAACACTAAATCAGTTGTCTCTTGCAATTAATTGCATCTACTTGCTTCTATTGATCTCGATTTGAAGCGATCTTTTTCTCAGTTGAGGGGGGAGCTCGCATACTTGTTTTTTGAGGGTTTTTCTTTTTTTGTTTTTCTTTGGCCCAGCTTTGGGTCTATGTGTTTTCTGAGGGTTAATTTGCAAACCACACTTGTGGGCAAAAATGGCGCTAACAACCTTCTACGATCACATCTATTCATTTCACGGATTTCAGATTAGCTCTTAGTTGCGATTGACTGCGATTTTCGATTCTCATAGTCTCCAATCTGTTCCACATCCATTTGCAATGCATAGATATGTTCTTGGTTCAGATCTCATCGTTGTATCACATGAACTTGTTTTACAGATTGCAGATCAGTTCTTGGTTTTGATCGAGTCTGTTTTCTATTCTCATTGCCTCAATCTGTTCCACACCCTTACAGGCCAGCGCAAGCATAGCTACGTCTTTAGTTCAGATCACACTTTTCATTGCTTTAGGGATCTCAGATCATCTCCTAGTTCTGATCGAGTGTGTTTCAGATTCTCAATATACACCTCAATCCGTTCTACATCCATTTGCAGGCCAGCACAATGCATAGATACGTTCTTAGTTCAGATCACACCTTTTCATTGCATGAATTCTTTTAGGGATCTCAGTCCATCTTTTAGTTCTGATCGACCGTGTTTCGGATCCTCATCGCCTCGATCTGTTCCACATCGATTCGCATGCCAGCGCATGCATAGATATTACTCATGCAAACATAAGCAGAGCTATTCGATTTATCCAGTTGTATCGCTTCATCAAAGGCTAATCTCCCGACCTTGACATTACCCCATTTGTGGCATGCACGTAACAAGGCACACCACATCGCGTAATCGCAAGATGCCATTTCGGCAACTACTTTCAGTGCCTTGTCAAATAGCCCTGCTTCACTATATAGTTCAACCATGCACGTCTCGTGTTCTACGCCGGGTGTCAAACCACATTTCTCGGTCATATCCCGGAAATACATTTCACCCTCCTCCACTCGTCCGGAATGGCAGCATGCCACCAAAACGGAAAGAAACGTTACCTGATCGGGAAAGATGCCCTCGGTTTGCATCTTCCTGAAGCAAACCAAAGCTTCCTCACACTGTCCCCTTTGGGCATACCCTGAAATTAGAGCATTCCACGACACCACGTTCCGGATTGGAGCTTCATCGAAGAGCTCTCGTGCTTTCCCCAACGCCCCGCATTTTATGTACATATCCACCAGAGCAGTGCTGAGAATCGCCTCTTCTCCCAATAATCCTTCACTGATGATCTCGTCGTGGACTCGCTTGCCTCTCTCAAAAGCTCCGATCGACCCGCATGCCTTCAAGACGCAAACGAACGTGATTACATCTGGAGAAATGTGGGCATCTTTCATCTTCTGAAAATATTGCAATGCTTCCTCGCCCTTCCCATGCTGCGAAAACCCCGATATCAAAGCATTCCATGACACCACATCGCGACCACAGGCCTCCTCGAACACCTCTTGGGCTCTTTGCATCTCGCCAGATTTGGCGTACATATCGATCAATGCATTGCGCAGCTCGATATTCCCCTCGAGCAACAACCCGCGACTTTCTATCTCAACGAGAGCTCTTTTGCCTTTAGGAAAACCATCATCAGTACCTGCACAAGCTGTCAAGACATTCGCGAAAGTGACTGTATTCGGCAACACCCCCTCATTAGGCATCCTTCCGAAGAGATCCATAGCTCGTGTCCCATGTCCATTCTGCGAAAAGCCAGCAATGAGGGCAGACCAAGAAACTACATTCCTATCTGGCATCTCGTCGAAAACTTCTTGCGCCTTCTCCAAGGCTCCACATTTACCATACATATCCACTAATGCAGTGGAGAGGACGACATCTTGCTTGAGTGATCTTGCCTGTACAATCTCATCATGGATCTGAAGGCCCTTATTGATCGCTCGCGTCTGACCGCATGCCTTGAGAATACACGTGAAAGTGACTGCATTCGGATGAAGCCCATCATTCAACATCCGATCATAACACATCAAGGCATCTTCAGCTTTCCCATGATGGGTATAGCCTGATATCAATGCATTCCAAGCAACCACATCATGGATTGAAACCTCGTTGAACGCTTCTTGAGCTCTCCGAAGATCGCCACATCTGGCATACATGTCCACCAAAGAGGTGCCTAAAACTGTGCTTTTCGTCAGCATGCCATTGCCAACAATTTCGCTATGGATATGCTGCCCTTTATGCAGGTAACCTATGTTTCCACATGCCTTCAAGATGCAAATGAATGTGATGGAATCCGGGGAGATTCCCTCATTCTGCAGCCTATAGAAACAATCAAAGGCTCTGTGCTCTTGGCCTTGATGGGTGTATCCAGAGATGAGCTCACACCAAGAGACTACATCCCGAACAGAGAGCTCGTTAAGGATTCCTCGTGCTCTGTCCAAAGAGCCACATTTTGCATACAAGCTCACCAAAGAGCTACCTATCAGAGCGGGGTTGATCTGCAGCAAACCCCTCTTCACAATGTCAGCATGCAGAGCAACACCTTTCTTTAGGTCTTTCCTCTTAGCATAAGTCTTGAGTAAGGCAACACAGTCGTTCAATTCGCGCTTTGGCAGAGATGGGTGAACAACAGCCATCGTCCTTAAAAGACCTCACATCTGTAGAGGGTCATCTTGTTCAGAGAAGATTTCCACTTCCGATTGCCACTTCGATTGCCATGATTTCAGGTGAAATGGAAGCACATTGTACTTGTTTCCAGCAGCCCTAACGGTTTAGAAAACTGCAAATGCATCCCAATTTCTGCTGCATTCCATCATTATGGCTGTCGCGTCTTTTTACAAGAAAGATGGATCAGTAGATTCAGGGCTTTCTCGAAAGACTAAATGGTCTACCCAATATAGTGTTTATCTTCCCAAACAAGCATTGGAGATCCAAATCTTGTAACTCATTGGAAAATCTGTTCAAAGCAACTAGGCATCAAAATGAACATGATTACAAGATGATAATGTCACCGAGCATATCGCTGCAAAGCTTGAAGTTAATCAATGGTAGGAGCAAGCATATTGAGCATACTATTGCAAATATTGAACATAATTACTCATAGAAGTTAGAAATTGAGGCAGCTAGAGATGGCCATGGAATCGAGTCTCCAAGGTGGTCATTGAAATTTTGAGGCAAGTAAAAAACGAGTAAATATCTATTACTACCTGGAAAAGAAAACTGACTGAATCCAATTTCATGTTTTCTGTCATTGTGAAATGGTTCATTAAGCTTATACCATGAGCAAAGATCAAAGTGTAAAGAGAGAGAGAATCCCCCACAAGATTGCTGACAGTTGCCCACCGACAAATCTTGCAAAGTTATCAAAATTGATTTGCATCTCTGGAAAGGAAAGCATTAGTTGTATACATTCCATATGGACTTTGGAGGCTTTAAAGCAACGAATGAGTGACTGGTGAATAGCATTTGCTCCGAGAAAATCACCAATCGTTGGGTGTATCAAACAGATCCGAATATTCTCTCCTTATGGTAGCACAGTCGTTACCTGTATTTCAATACATTTCACATGCTGCGAAACCTCGGTACCATCAAGGAACGAGTAGCATGAAACCTGCAATTCTTAGGCACACTCCAAGCAACCGTGTAAATACCTGTATCAAGATAACGGAGATTTTTAGATTCTTATGTCAAAAACTCGCATTGCACATTGAATATGTGACTGTATCACAGTGCCAATTATAGCAGCTCACAACTGGGCTATGTGATTATAAAGCCATTCTTTACTTACGCGTTAGTGTGGGGAAGATGAAAAAGGCTCGAAGCAGTTTTCTTTCCATCACCTCTGACCGCCATTATAACCTCCATTGAGGGAAGAATCGGAAACATGTGGATTCTACATTAGTGACGATTCCACTGCTGTAATCCAACAACTTGGGAGGTCGAATGCCATGAAGCAAAAATAATCCTCTGTTGAACTTCAACACTCAACCCTTCGAATGGTGATTATTGAAGTAGTCCAGGGTGATGAGCCCACCCACATGGCCTTTCAATCCACATTTCCAGGGTCACAAATGCTTGTCCCAGTTACAAACTTCTTCTTTACCATGGGTGGGCAATCTCCAAAGAACGTTTTCAAATCGGTCAGAGTCCCCAATACGATCAACAAGATCCGCAATGCTCGCATAATGTAACGGATCCGGGGTGATGCCATAATCGTCCTTCATACATTTCATATATTCAATACCTTTCCTAATGCCATCGTGATTGCATGCAGATAGAAGAGGTGCAAGTGTAATAGCATCAGGCTTGGCCCCTTTCAGAAGAATATCATGCAGCCTGGTAAGACTGGCCTCACCATTCCCTTCCCATGCATAGATTGTCATGAGCGCATTCGATGAGATGGCATCTGGTTGTAGCAGTTCCTGGTAAACAGCTTCCGCATCGGCCCGGCTTGCACACCTTCCATATGTATGAATAAGAGAGCTTACCACAGCAGGGCATGTTTGTAAAGCATTTGAAACAATACCAAAATGAAGTTCCCTACACACTTCCATGCAGCTTGTTGCACAACAAGCTTGTAAGGCGGTAATAATTGTGATATCATCCAATGGAATTTTTCTCTCGTGTTTCATGCTGCGATATAGTTGCAATGCTTTCCTGCCCTGTTCTTGCTCAACTAGCGTTGAGAGCATCGCGTTCCACATCGTGCAATCACATCGGGCTGATTGGTCGTAAAACACTTCTTCTGCTTGCACCAAAGCTCCACACTTGCCATAAGTCCGCAACAGAGCAGTGGCTATGAAAAGATCGGAGGAGAAGCCCATTCTGCCCACATCATTGTGCAGCGATTGACATATGCTCAGGGACACCTCTCTCATCTGCTTTTGTTGATCCAAACTCAAATCAGCCAGGGCCCCACAAGCTTGAATGGCAGCTACAAATGTTTGTTGATTCGGTTGTATGCCCTCCTCATGCATCTGGCGGTAAGATAGCAAAGCCTTCTTTGCTTGGCCTTGCTCCGAATAGGATACCATCATCGAAGTCCATGATACAACTGTCCGGTGCAATAAGCTAACTAGCACATTCTCTGCGTCTCTAATGGAGCCATGCTTCCCATACATTCTCAAAAGGGTGTTTCCTAGGAAGGAATCTAAGACCAATCCACTGCCCCGAACATCCGCATGTATTGACTGGCCTATACAGAAGACTTTCTTGGTCGTGATTTGCGCATCGATGCAAGGCTCCTCGATGTCGGCAAGAGTACAACATGCCTGAAGGAGAGACACAAATGTGTGCTCATTAGGTTTAAGTCCTTGCCCCCGCATCTGTCTATAGAGAAGCAAAGCCCTTTCGCCTTGATCTTGCTCGACGAATGCTGAAAGCATGGCCGTCCACAATGCAACATTGTGATTGGACGATGAAGCGAACACGTTCTCAGCAGTTTCTATCAGCCCACACTTGGAGTACATACCGATAAGCGCTGCAGCAACATATACATCCGATGCATATTTTTGTCTCAATGCATCGACGTGTAACGATGTGCCAATTTCCAAGACCATAGTCGAATCGATAATCATCCCTTCCATATTGGATAGCATCCCTACACAGGCATGAAATAGACACGCAAACGTTTGATTGTTTGGAGTCACTCCATCTTCACGCATCTGCCTATAGAGCAAGAATGCCTTATCGAAACACTCGTTTTCGACATAAGCTGAGATCATGGCAGTCCACGAGACAATTGTTCGGCCCACCAGGCCAGCAAACACAGATTCGGCATCGGATGTAGAACGACATTTCCCATATGCATTCACGAGTGTATTCCCCACGAATATGTTGGTTGATAAACCCGTCTTCCTCGCCAACACATGCAGTTCCTTGGCCTTTACAAGGTCCGATAGGCTCCCGCATGCATGGAGAAGGCTGATGAAAGTGAATCGATCAGGTTCCACTCCTTCTATTTGCATGTGTTCGAAAGCTTGAAGCGACTCGAGATGCCGCCCGCTCTCCGTGAGGCCTGAGATTATGGCTGTCCACGAGAACACAGTGCGAGCACAACACAATCCATCGAAGATATCAACGGCATCCTCGATAGCACCACATTTGGCTAGCGCTAGGATCAGATGCTCGTGAACAACACGAGGAGTCTTGAGAGCTCCACTCTGCCTCAGCGACATAATATACGATTGCAGCTTCTTTGCCGTAGGAAGGGACTTTTTCTTGATACATGTCTTCAAAATGGTGAGATATACATCATCCGAGAGCACATTTCCTTCAAGGTGGTGTAGAGCCCAGCTGAGCAACCTATCATCATCGTGACGAGGACCTGGCGAGGCACAGGTAGAAGGATCCATCGATGCTGACTTATGAAGCCTTCTATGCCACTTTGAACCTTGCAACTTCAACTTACAAAATGCTTGCATCTGTTCGAGTCTCTTGCTGTACTTTTGCAGCCTTCAAGACATCTCAAGTTTTCAGGAGCTCACAGCTTCCACATTGACATGTATGTGTATATTTTACAGTCAAACCATAGATAAGCATGAATGCATACATTCATAGGCATATGTGTGTGCAAAACATAAATGCATGAAATAGAGATCCATGATATGGAAGTACACTATAATCAACACAAATATCCTCTACCACAATGTACACCTGATCAAATGTGCCCATATAAACATGTCCTGAAGTGCTACAAATATGCAGATATATGTAGCAGCATGGCCATATGCCGGTTGAGCGTAGCTTCTCTATCTTTTTCACGTGCACATTCTACTCTTGAGGTAGGAACTTACCGACAGATTCATGGGTGTTTCCCTCAGAGAACCGTTCAAGCTCCTTCTCTGTTTCTTTACTCCTGATTTTCATATGAACCTGCAGCACGTCCATCCATCCACTCCACCCACATAGAAAATGAGAAACGGACAATACACTAGAGGAGAAAAGGAAAACATATGCGATGTATGTATACGGATGTGCATACACAGCACAGTTTGCTTATGACCACCTGCTTGAGCTTCCCCGTGGCTTCCACTAGTTTCCATTGAAGTTCCAAGAAAGCCCACAAAGGCAATAAAAACAGACAAGATCATGAGGAGAAAAACAAGAAGATGAGGAAGAAGAAGATGGAAATGGAGATGAAATATATGGGAAGAACTCGAGTAGAAATTCAGCATTTTGGGGTGCTTGGGATGCTGCAAGAGCATGGTGTATGCATTACCTCCGTATTGATTTCTGCCATGAGACCAGCTCAGGTTTCAAGAAAGCAATGGAAGAGAAAGAAGGCTATGTTTTGTCAGACATGGAAGGCTTTTGGGCAATGGAAGCTCCAAGAAGGTCCCAGGCTTTGTGTGATTGTTTCGAGGGGACATCCATCGAGACACAAACATATCGCGATCGAATGCATCGAGCTCGAAACGCTCGTTCGATCT
>JBBBWG010000002.1:163075-175714 GCA_037176905.1 Azolla pinnata
TTCGATCTCCTCAAACCCTAATCGTGTGCATCGGTTGTTCGATCTCCTCAAACCCTAATCGTATGCATCGATTGTTCGATCTCCTCAAACCCTAATCATATGCATCGTCGACGAAAGAGATCGGATCAAATGCAAGAGCTCAAATCCCTAGATTAAGTGTCTTTGGGCATAGGCGATAGCATGATGATGCTTCCTTCATAGGTTGCTTCTTCTTTCTTTGCATTATTGTCTTTGCCAAAATCCATGGACCTGAGCTCTCTGCAGAAGAAGCAATGGCACTATGCTAGCTTCTCCATGGAGGAGGAGGAGGAGGAGGAGGAGGAGCCCCCTGCAGGCAGCATCGACGCCCCTTCGACAGAAACAGAGCACATGGGCAGCTGCCATTCCCCCCTGTGGGAGATGGGTCGACGGTGAAATCGACCTTCTGTGCCGCCATGGCTCGCTGCATCAAGCTCTCCATCGCTTGTCGCAGCTCCCATGCCCCCCATCTCATGCCTCCTACCTCAGCCTCCTCAAGACTTGTGCGAAGCAGAGGGATCTCAGCCACGCCATGCGTGTGTTTGCTCACATGGCGATCATCGCCATCGACTCGGAGGAGGATCAATGGCAGCAGCAGCAGATCGGCGAGCATCTTGTTCTCGCTCTCGCGAGATCTGGTTCTCCCGAAGACGCTCTCACCGTGCACTTCCGGCTGAGCTCCCGGACCCAGATCTCATGGAAGGCCGTGATCTCCTGCCTCATCGACCGCGGCCTCTGCAGAGATGCCCTCCTTCTGTTCGACAAGATGATGGTGGAGGACGGCGTTAGGGCAGACGCCTTCGCTCTCTCCAGCTTCATCCGCGCATGTGGCACCATCTCCGACCTCGGCAAGGGGAGGGAGCTCCATGCCCATGCCCGATCCGCAGGCCTGTGCTCCGACGTCTTCGTCGGCAACACCCTCATCACCATGTACAGGAAATGTGGTAGCTTCGGCGAAGCAGAAGAGGTGTTTGCCGAATCGCCCACCAGAGATGCAATCTCATGGAACTCCATGATCTCCGCCTATGTCCACGGCGAAGAAGCGGAGAAGGCGCTGCTGCTATACAGGCAGATGCGGGAAGAACGCAACGATGCTCCGAGCCAGCAAAGCCTCGTCATGGCGCTCCAAGCATGCGGCATGCTCGCGAGCAGGGATGAAGGAAATGTGGTCACTTGGAGATGCTGTCGATCGAAACACTTGGAGATCGTTCGCGGCTTGCACGTGGAAGCGAGGAGGAGCGGGTTCGATTCGCACCCCGTCGTGGGGACGACGATTCTGACGGTGTACGGCAAGTGCGGAACGATCGACGAAGCCGAGCTTGTCGCCGCGGGCTTGTCGGATCACGATCTCGTGTCCTTAACCGCCATGCTATCGGCGTATGCGCATCAGAATCGAGGGGAGAGGGCCTTGCAGCTGTACCGAAGGATGCTCGTGGATGGGTTCGATCCGGATTCGAAAGCATTTGCAGTCGCCCTTCAGGCATGCGCTTCGTTGCCTCCGCCGAAGGATGGGCTCCTCGTCGATGACACCGACGACGACAAGAGTACAATGGTTGCATCGTTTGCTATCGCGAAAGCGCTCCACGATGATGCGTGGCGTAAAGGCTATGGAGACGATGCTGCCCTTGGGAGCATACTCGTGAGCATCTACGCGAAGTGTGGAGGCATGGCAGAAGCCGAAGGGGTTTTCCATGCATTGGCCCGTCGCGATTGCGCCACGTGGACTTCGTTGATGTCGGCGTGCATCGATCGGGGCCGAGCGCAAAGAGCTCTCCTCCTGTATAGGCAGATGCGAAGCGAAGGCGTGGAGCCCGACCACCAAACCGTGGCCACGGTGCTTCAAGCGTGTGGCATCGCCGCCGAGGACGAAGAAGCGGCTCGAATCGCATCGGGCTCGTCGCCGCGATCGATCAAAGCCCAGCCTTTCGACGTCGCTCGAGCGCTGCACGCCGATGCGAGAAGCCGGGGGTTCCTTCGGAACAGCTTCGTGTCGAGTGCTCTGGTGAGCCTTTACGCGAAGTGTGGGGCGATCCGAGAGGCGGAGAGCGTGTTCGCTTCGGCGGAGATGCCGCCCGATGCGGCGCTGTGGGTTAGGATGCTATCCGCATACGTGGAGCTCGGTGAAGCCGAGAAGGCCCTGCAGCTCTTCGCCGCGATTCACGCCGATTGCGACAGGGATGCGAACCCGCACGCCTTCCTGGTCGCGGTTCAAGCCTGCGGCGCCCTAGCGCAGAAAGAAGCCGCGGTGGCCATGGAAGGAAGGTCGGTGAAGCCGATGGGGCTCGAGATCGGGCGAGCTCTGCTCGCAGATGCGCGGAGGAGGGAGCTTCACCTCGACGCTCACCTCGCGTCTGCGCTCGTGAACCTGCTGGGGAAGTGTGGGAGCGTCGAGGACGCCGAGATGATCTGCGAAGGCTTGCCGATAGAGCCCGACGTCGTCTTGCTCACCGCGCTGCTGTCGGCGTACGTGGAACAAGGGCAAGGCGAGAAAGCGCTGGATTTGTATGGGCAGCTGCGACGCGGCGGAATGCATGCGCTCGACGACGTAACGCTGGTGTGCGTGCTCCAAGCGTGCGCGAGAACGGGGAGCTTCGAGCTCTCTCGAGAGCTCCATTTCGCCGCTACTTGCGCGTCGAACAACGCCTTGTCTTGCTATCTCGCGAGCGCCTTGGCATATGCGTATGGGAGCGGCGCTTGCTCTACAGATACGGAATCGATCTTGGGCAGCTTAATCGAGCCCGACCTCGTGACTTGGAACGCCTGCGTCGCGAGCTATGCCGGGGAAGGGAATCTGAGAGCCAGCCTGCGGATCGCGGGGCAGATGCAGCTCGCGGGATCGAGCCCCGACGAGGTTACCTTCGTTTCGCTCATCTCGGCATCGAGCCACGCAGGCCTGGTCCACGAAGGCCTGTTCCTCTTCTTCGGCGCGATGAGCGAGGACCACGGCTTGAACCCTGACCTCAAGCATTACGGAACTCTTCTGGACCTGCTCGGGCGCGCGGGGGACTTTGCGAAGCTGCGATGCGTGGTGAGGAGGATGATGGTATCGCCGTCGCAGGCTGATCAGGCAACCTGGTTGTGCTTGCTCGGCGCTTGCAGGATCCATGGCAACCTCGAGCTCGCCCAGCAGGCCTTCGAGAGCGCCGTAAAGCTGCAACCCAAGGAGTCTGCTCCTTACATCCTGATGTCGAGGATCTACCTCGATTCGGGCCTGCCTCGGCTCGCCGAAGAAGTGCATAGGGGCTCGATCATCGACACGTCGTGGCTAGAGATGGATTGACTTCGCTCGCACCGCAAAGCATATATATAGCGAGGAATCGAGCTTGGGTTCTCTCTCTCTCTCTCTCTCTCTCTCAGACTTGTTATGCAGAGCAATGTGGTCGCCAGCCAGATCGTGTAAGTACACCGAAAACACGCATTCTTGTTCATGATCTCTCTGCTTCTTGATGCTTTCTCATTCATGGCAGTTTTTTCTTTCTTACAGTTATTTTGTTGTGGGTGCCAATGTACATGATGATGGTGATGATGATGATGATGATGATGATGCGAGTGCGTAAACCTTCGGCGGCTGCCGAAAACCCTAAAACAGTTGTGTTTATTGGCAGCAAAATGCAGATTTGTTGAAGTTCAAAATGCTGGTAATAGTAATCCAACCGTCCCGATTTCAGCATACATAGCTTCTTCTTCTTCTTCTTCTTCTTCTTCTTAAGGTAGGCGGGCCACCTTGATTGGATCGATCAAAATCTGATGGGCGGTCGATCGGGTTATTTGCAGTTATTTGCAATGTGTGGGTGCCAACAACATAGGATGGATGATGAAGTGGTGAGTGCATGAGAGCCAATACCCAAGAAAACAACAGTTGTGATTATTGGCAGTAAGATGCTGCTGGTAAATACAGTAATCCGGCAGTAATCGTGGACATCCAAAAGCCCGATTTCAACATACATAACACACATAGCTTCTTCTTCTTCTTCTTTGTCTGCTTCTTCTTAAATATAGTAATCCGACAGCAATCGTCGACATCCGAGCCCGATTTCAACATACATGACACAAATAGCTTCTTCTTCTTCTTCTTCTTCTTCTTCATGAACAACATCATCATCATCTTCTTCATCAACAACAACAACAACATCATCATCTTCTTCTTCTTCTTCTTGATGTCGGCGATAACCAAGGCAAAGCATCGGATCGAATCCGACGGTGGGCGACCGATCGCGGGCGAGGGATCACTGATACAAGTGGGGAGGCAAGCGAGGGGTGGCGACGGCGACGAGAGGCTGGGCGCGGGGCATGGTGAGGCCGAAGCCCTCCGACATGTCGAGGGAATCGGGATCGACGGAAGGAGGCAGAGACCAATCGAAGGCGTGAATGAGCGAAGCGAGGGCAAGCAAGACCATGCACTGACCGAGGGGGGCTCCGGGGCACTTGCGCCGCCCGAGGCTGAAGGGCAAGATCCGAAGAGCGTCGTCGCGGATCTCGACCTTGTCGTCGTCGCTCCACCAGCGCTCGGGTGCGAACACGTCCACCGGCTCCGATCCGCTCCAGATGCGCTCGTCGCGCCCGAGCGCGTACACGTTGATGAGGACCTCGGTGCCCTTGGGCACGCGGTAGCCCGCGACGACCGCGTCGCGCCGCGCGACGTGCGGGATGATGAAGGGCCCCGACGGGTGCATCCGGAACGTCTCCTTCACGATGCACTTGAGGTACCTGAGGCCCGCGAGGTCGTCCTCGCCCACCGCTCTCTTGCCCGCGCCCACGACCGCGTCGATCTCCGCTTGCGCCTTCCTCAGGATCCGCGGGCTCCTCACGAGCTCCGACATGGCCCACTCGCTCAGCACCGACGACGTGTCGATCGCCGCCGCGATCATGTCCTGCTTGCGGGGGAACATGGACATCGGAAAACATTGGAAAACATTGGAAAACATTGGGGACGACATTGGAAAACATTGGGGACGACATTGGAAAACATTGGGGATGACATTGGGGACGACATTGGAAAACATTGGGGACGACATTGGAAAACAGTGGGGACGACATTGGAAAACATTGGGGATGCTGGAAAACATTGGAAAACATTGGGGACATTGGAAAACATTGGAAAACATTGGGGACGTCGGAAAACAGTGGGGACGTTGGAAAACATTGGAAAAACATTGGGGACGGTGGAAAACATTGGAAAACATTGGGGACATTGCAAAACATTGGAAAACATTGGAAAACATTGGGGACATTGGAAAACATTGGGGACATTGGAAAACATTGGAAAACATTGGGGACGACATTGGAAAACATTGGGGACGACATTGGGGACATTGGAAAACATTGGAAAACATTGGGGACATTGGAAAACAGTGGGGACATTGGAAATCATTGGAAAACATTGGAAAACATTGGAAAACATTGGGGACAACATTGGAAAACATTGGGGACGACATTGGAAAACATTGAGGACGACATTGGAAAACATTGGGGACGTCGGAAAACAGTGGGGACGTTGGAAAACATTGGGGACCTTGGAAAACATTGGAAAACATTGGGGACATTGGAAAACATTGGAAAACATTGGGAACATTGGAAAACATTGGAAAACATTGGAAAACATTGGAAGACATTGGAAAACATTGGAAAACATTGGAAATCATTGGGAACATTGCAAAACATTGGAAAACATTGGGGACCTTTGGGAACATTGGAAAACATTGGAAAACATTGGAAAACATTGGGGACCTGAGAAAACATTGGAAAACATTGGGGACATCGGAAAACGTTGGAAAACATTGGAAAACATTGGGGACATCAGAAAACGTTGGAAAACATTGGAAAACATCGGAAAACATTGGGAACATTGGAAAACATTGGGGACCTGGATGAGGGCCTTCATCTCGACATCCTCGAGATGGGGCTCGCCGTTGAAGCCCGGGAGCGAGAGAAGGATATCGACAAAGTCCTCGTCATGCCTCGCTTCTTCTTCTTCTTCTTCTTCTTCTTCTTTCCCGTCGCCGCCTCGTCGATGCCCATCCGATGGTGGTGACGATTGTGGCGACGAATCGAGGCTGCTCCTCGTCTTCCTCTTCGCCCGATGCTCTTCGAGAATGGCGGAGTGGAAGGCGTCCATTCGCGCGCAGAGGTCGCGCATTTGCGCCTCGTAGCCCTGCAAGTCAAACGGGCGCAGGAACGGCAAGTAATCGCCGATGTTGATGACGCCGAGGAACAGGAAGATGCCCTCGGTGATGTGGAGGAACTCGGCGGCCTCGGCGGCGCCCGCGGCCTGGTGGCCGAAGAAGCGCTTGCCGAGGAGCATGCGCGTCATCACGTTCATCGAGAAGTTGGCGAGCTGCTCCTTGACCTTCACGGTGGCGGAGCCGGAGGCCATGCGGGCGCAGTTGGTCCACACCTGTGCATGGATTGTTGTTGATTGGGGATCAATCAAGACTAGTTAGTTGATGGAGGGTTTCATGGTTTTACAGGTTTAGGGTTTGAGGGTCTTACGGTTTTACGGTTTGCGGGTTTTGAGGGTATAGAGTTTAGGGTTTTAGGGTTTGAGGGTTTGAGGGTTTAGGGTTTGAGGGTTTGAGGGGTTTAGGGTTTTAGGGTTTGAGGGTTCTAGGGTTTGAGGGTGTCAAGAAGAGAAAGCAAAACCCTAGAAACCCATCCAAAACCCTAAACCCTAAAACCCCTAAATGTGTGATAAAAGCAAGCACCTCGTTGGACCCATGACAGCAAAACCCTAGAAACCCGGCCTAAACCCAGAACCCTGCAAACCCTAAACTCCTAAATGTGTGATTAGCAAAGCACCTCGTAGACCATGAAAGAAAAACCCTAGAAACCCTAAAACCACGTAAAATGTGTGATAAAAGCAAGCACCCCGTTGGAGCATGCAAGCAAAACCCCTAGAAACCCGGCCTAAACCCTAAATCCCCGAAAAACCCTAAATGGTGTGATGGGCAAGCACCTCGTTGGACCACGAAAGCAAAACCCTAGAGACCCGGCCAAAGCCCTAGAAACCTGGCGTAAAAACCCTACAAACCCTAAACCCTAAGGGCGTGATGGATGATAAATTATACGCGAAGAGACCCGGCAGAAGCCCCGGAAACCCGGCGTAAAAACCCTACAACTTAGGGTGTGAAAGATGATAGATTATACGCTACAATGTACGCGACCGTATACGCGATCATATACGCGACCATATCCACGATCATAGACACGCACACATATACGCGTCCATATACGCGACCATGCAGGCGCACATATACGCGACCATATACGCGATCATAGACGCGCACACATATACGCGTCCATATCCGCGACCATGCAGGCGCACATATACGCGACCATATACGCGATCATACAGGCGCACACATATACGCGACCATATACGCGGCGATCATACAGGCGCACACATATACGCGACCATATACGCGACCATATACGCGACCATGTAGGCGATCATGTACGCGCACATATACGCGACCGTGCAGGCGATCATGTACGCGCGCAGATACGCGACGGCCATGTACGCGCGCAGATACGCGACGACCGTGTAAGCGCGCAGATACGCGACGACCATGTACGCGCACAGATACGCGACGACCGTGTACGCGCGCAGATACGCGACGACCATGTACGCGCACAGATACGCGACGACCGTGTACGCGCACAGATACGCGACGAGCACAGACACGCGACGACCATGTACGCGCACAGATACGCGACGGTATGCGTACCTCGCGGAGCATGAGCGCGGCCTCGTCGGCGCGGTGGCAGCGGTAGGCGTCGAGGCGGCGCGTGGTGAGCAGGTACTCCATGCACAGGCGGCGCATGTTCTTCCAGTGCGGGCCGTAGGGCGCCATGGCGACGTCGCGGCCGCCGTAGGCGAGGAGGCGGATGGCGGCGGTGGCGGGGCGCCCGGCGAAGGCCTCGTCCTGCGCGTACAGGATGTCGCGGATGATCTCGGGCGAGCTCGTGGTGATGACGCAGACGCGGCCGAGGCGCAGGCGCAGGAGCGGGCCGAAGCGCCGGTGGAGCCGCATCATCGTCTTGTAGGGCTGCGGCCCCAGCTGGAACAGGTTTCCCACCACGGGCCAGCCCCTCGGCCCCGGCGGCAGCTTCGCCTTCTTGTCCCCGCTGTGACCGCGTCCACTGGCCGCCGCCAGTGTGAACACGCCCGCCGCCGCCGCCGTGACCACGGCCGCCGACACCTTGGTCGCCAATGCGATCCCGACCGAGCCCGCGAGCAACGCCAACGCCAACGCCAACGCCAACGCCAACGCCGCCGCCCACGCCAATGCTGCGCTCCTCGTCCTCATGCCTTGCCCGAATCGCCGCATGTGAAAAGCTTCCGCAGTTCTTCCCGGCCTTCTGCTTCCGGGAACAACCGGATCGAGAGCACGGAAACTGAACCGATCGAGGGCGCTAGCTTCGGGAACCCCGCCGAGAACGCGACGCGTGCATCATTGGAAAACCAATCTCCCTTGGGCTGCCCTTTTTATAGCGCGAGCCACTTGCACCCACCGCGAAAGAAAGCCCCAGCCAGCACCACCGCTTCCTTCTTCTTCTTCTTCTTCTTCTTCTTCTTCACGACACTTTGATGACATCCCCGTCGCCGCCGATCCTCTTCATTCCTTCTCCGTGTCGAAATCTGTTCTCGCGCACTCCGCTCGCCCTTTTTCTTTTCTTTGTTTTCTTTTTGTTTTCAACCGCTCCCACCGGCTTCGCAGAGCCTTGCCAGTGGAGTAGTAGTAGTAGTGGTCATATGACTTGTCGGAACTCCGATTTCGCAGGGTTGGTTCGATCTAATGTACAAATTCTGTTCATTCCAGACCAACCAAAAAACAAAAAACAAAGAACGAGAATCGATCGGCTTCTCTCGAATGGATGCCGTGCGTACAGATTGTTTTCTTCTGGTACACCACAGCATGTCGCGCTTTGGACACCGACGAAATTGTCATCGAAGAGGCCCAGCTGGATGCGATCTCTTGCTCGGTGATGCGTGGTACGAAATGTTTGTTTATTTACTGATGATGAATCTGGGTTTGTCATTGGAAAAAACATTTGAAAAACAATAACAACGGTTAATTAACAGCTTCTTAATCGATTCTGACCGTGCCCCAGCTCGATCCTCCTCTTCCTAACCATCACCATCATCACCATCATCATCATTATCATCATCAGCAGCAGCAGCATTCACTGCTACCATCACCACCATTATAATTCATCCCGAGTACCATACGATCTGCGTTTTTGCACCAACCTCGGCGCGGAGCCGTGTGTGTCTCGAATGAAATATGAATCTTTGCAACGCCGCCGAGAGGGAAATGCCCTTTGCATGATGCTCCCCCAAAAAGCCGTCGGAACAAAGCAAACCGCCGATCGCTGGCACGAGACGAGTGGAAGCGGCGCCGATTCGTGCGAGAGGAGGATCATATGAGAGGCCCGATTAGTGCATCGTGGGCATCCCACCATCACAGATCGATCGCTTCGTTCGTTTTCATACATAAATCATCAGAGCCGAGATACTACGGTTAGTAGGGACTATCTATCTATCTATCTAATCAACCAACGGTTGTTTGTTTCCGTGCGGTAAAGAGTGAACGACGAGGTGGTTTGCGTGTGTAACAACCAAACTGATGATCACGCGATCTGAATGCGGTCGACGTAGACGAGGGCTGTGTTCAGAAAAGAAATCCGTAGCATGCGTACTATATATATATATATATATATACATATAGATTGGAGAAATCGATCTCTCTCCAACAGCCCCTGATTATCTTATCATTATCTCCCTCCCGCCTTACAATTCAAGCAAATCTAAATCTGCAAATTCCACCGCTTACGTATCACCCCCAGATGTAGTTTGTGCATTTCATGAATGTTATCCACATACGTACAGGCCCTCTCTCTATACGGTTTCATCGGTGTGTTCCGTTTGACACGTTTCATGTAGCCAACAATTTATACATGAACAACACTCATCGTACCAAAATCTATCAACTATTTTATCAGAAGAGCAGCTCCTCAAATCCACCTTCTTTTCCGTTCTTATCCTCCTTCTCGCTCTTGTTGGTGCTGCCTCCGCTCTCGTGCTGCTTCTCGAGTTTTTGGCCAGTGTTTCTTGTCTTCCGAAATGTGAACGCTCCGCCCCGCTCCTCACAAGATCTTGGTAACACTTCCAGTGATTGTGCATCTAGCTCGCGATCATCGATTTCTATACGGTTTTTCCATCGTCGATTCAACAGATTACGCTAGCGTGAGGATTTGGATCGAGCATGAAAGAGCAGTGCTCGGGTAGAATTGGATCGCCTGGCGAGCGTACATGCATGCCAATACTGTTCATATATATATATATATATATAAGTGGGAATAGCTGGTATCGGTTTTGGTCTTCGTTCTGAAATCGGTTGTTTAACAACAACGATGTTTCAACGATTGGATTGGATCATCGTGGAGGCCAAACTACACAGAGGAGCTAGCTTTTTTTGTTTTTTTTTTTGTAGGCAGAGATCTCATCCAGAGTCGTGGCACCAACGCAAAACGGATTCGTGGAACGTGCGCGACGTGTTTAACATAGCAATCGTAACGATTTTTCTTGCGAAGCAAGTGAAGAATCGGTTCCCAAAATCGTGTTGGGCGATTCCATAAAATCACACCGTTGCTCCGCTGTTCCGATCGCATAATGGAAGCTAATGATCTCGTTAGCGTAGCACTAACTAAGTATGAGGCATAAGGGGGGCTCAATCCGTGGTTCTAATCGGGGGTATTATGAGTATACCTAAGCAGACAGTTTTCTCTTTTTTTCTACGACTATTATGTGTAACACTGAGTTGGTCCGATCGACGATTGAGAAACGACGTGGTATCGATTCTCTATGCTCGTAACGGAAGTCAAAACCTAAGAAAAGTCGACGAGATTTGAAGTCAATGGGCGCAGTATCGGATCGGCGCATGTCAAGAAGGTGTTGCAGAGCTGTCGAAGAAAGATAGCGAACTTCGACGCATCGAATACATGCAATGTACATGCATGGAAACAGACATCGAAGCGGTTCCATGCTGTATATTGGCATTTGTTTAAGCTAGTCGTGGATCGTGTGCGAGTGTGTGCATGCATATATATATATATATTTGCCTAATACATAATCAAATGGTGTTAACGAGGTGGAATCCACGGATTTTTACAAGTTACTACTAGTATTTTGTATCATCGCTCTATCTATCGAGCTTTTCTGCAAAGCTATAAAATATATCACATATATCATCGGAAGCTGGTAAACAAGAATAGATGGTACGCGAATCCGAATCATGCATAGTCATCTATCTGTATGTGCCTACATGTTTAATACGTAAATTAAACGGATAATGGACTGATCAATAACCACAGTTTAGATTAAACGGATATGGTCTCTTCTCGCCTCTGTTCTACCAACGGCAATCTGGGTTGAAAACAAAGGTTATGGACTTTAGGCTCGGATTCTTGGTTGTGTACTACAGAAGAGAGCAATGCAAAGCTCCCGATGATCGCTATGCAGAATGCTCATGACATGCATGCCCATACGTGCACATGCACATGCACATGTACATACGTACATACATGCGCATCCACATGTGCGCATGGACATGTACATACATATGCACACATGCACATGCGTTCACATACGCTCGCTCGCATGCACATGGACAGACATGCACACATACATACATACACACACAAACATACATACATGTATGCATACATGCATACATACATACATACACGCATGCATGCATACACACATACATACATGCATGCATGCATGCATACATTCATACATACACGCATATACATACATGCATGCATTGCATGCATACATACATACATGCGCACACATACATACATGATGCATACATACATGCACACACATGCATACATACATAGGCAAAAATCCAGAATTTTCTTTTGTTTTTGTTTCAAGTTTAAAACAGATTCGAAATATTAAAAAACAAAGATGTAAAATCATTTGGACACTTTTTTGTTTTTTTTGATATTAAAAGAAACCTTTTTTTAAGACATTTGTTTGGACATCAAACCGATACTTATTATTAATTATGTGTCTTTTTTTGTTTTTTTTTTGTTTTTACCTTTCATTTATTTATTGTTTTACCCCCTCTTTTATTTAATTTTCTGTTAGAATTAATTTATTTTTCGTTAGAACAAGAAAGAAGCAAAAGAAGAAGAAGAAGAAGAAGAAGATCTACTTCTTCTTCTTCTTCTTCTTCTTCTTCTTCTTCTTCTCTCAGAGCGCCTCCCTTTCTTCGCGTAGATCAGGCTCATCAGAGCAATTGCAGATCGATTCCGCGCAGCGTAGGGAGTCAAAGGCTTTAGGGTTTCCCGTCTCTGCTCAGAGGTGTAGTAGCATAACTAACACCCCTCAGATCTGAAGCGCAGAACAGCAAATCCAAGAAGAGGTTTTTCCGTCTGTGTTTCCTCGAGAAAAGGGATCACAAAGAAGAAGCAGCAGCAGCAGCAGGAGCAGCAGAAGCAGAAGCAGAAGAAGTAGGAGGAGGAGGAGAAGGAAGAAGAAGAAGAAGAAGAAGAAGAAGAAGAAGAGGAAGAAGAAGAAGAAGAGGAGGAAGAAGGCCATGAGGATCG
>JBBBWG010000002.1:175814-187847 GCA_037176905.1 Azolla pinnata
GAAGAAGAAGAAGAAGAAGAAGAAGAAGAAGAAGAGGAAGAAGAAGAAGAAGAGGAGGAAGAAGGCCATGAGGATCGGCAATGCGCTGTTGGCGGCTCTGAACGCGATTGTGGGGCTCATCGGCCTAGCCGTTCTGGCAGGGGGGATATGGGGAGCGGTGGCAAAGGGCGGCCTTGCCTACGACTGTGTCAATGGCTTGAAATGGGTCATCATCGCAGTGGGAGCCTTCATAGTGGTGCTGTCTTTCCTGGGGCTCGTGGGAGCCCTGAGACGCGTGAGATGGCTCATCGGGATCTACATGGGGATCCTCGTGCTGCTCATTCTCGCGCTCATTGCCTTCAGCATTCTGGGATTCGTGATGTGGAACAAGGGCAGCGGGAGCCCTGTCCCCGGCCATGGCTTCCAGGAGTATCAGCTCTCCAGCTACTCCTCCTGGCTCCAGCACCAGCTCGTTAAGCGCCACAACTGGCACAAGATCCGCACTTGCCTCATCGCCATCAAGGCCTGCAAGAGCGTCTCCAAGTCGGTCTCCATCTCCAATTTGGACTCCATGTCTGCAATCGAGGTTCCGCTCCCCTCCCTCCCTCCCTCCCTCCCTCTCTGTCTGTCTGTTTTGCATGCTCTCTAAATGCTCGGCATTTTTCTATGATGATTCGAGAAAGATTTGATGGCATTTCCGGAGATAATTGTGATAGCATGCCTCCTACACTCCAAATGCTCGGCAGTTAGTGTAATGAGTCCGGAAAGATTTGGTGGGCATGTTTGGAGATAATTGTGATAGCATGCCTCCTATACATCAAGTGCTCGGCATTTAGTATAATGATTTGGGAAAGATTTGATGGCATTTTTGGAGATAATTGTGATAGCATGCCTCCTATACTCCAAATGCTCGGCATTTAGTATAATGATTCGGGAAAGATTTGATGGGCATGTTCGGAGATAATTATGATAGCATGCCTCCTATACATCAAGTTCTCGGCATTTAATATGATGGTTCAAGAAAAAGATTTGATGGCATGTTCGGAGGTTGTGATAGCATACAGCCTCCTCTACTTCAAAGCACCATTTTTAAAGTTTGAGTGCATGTAGTATGATTCAAGGAAGAAGATTCGATGACATACCGAGAAGTTGTGGTTGCTAGGGTTTAAATGCACCACTGTGAAAGCTTGAGTGCAGATAGTCTGATTCTAGGAAAATTTGATGACGTACCGAGAGGTTGCAATAACATGGGTGTTGTACTTAATGCGCCACCGAGAAGGCCATAACCTATGGTGTGGACTGATTACTCCCACTGGGAGACTTCTTGCTTGTGGAATTTTCTTAAGGAAGGAGACATCCATCAAGAAATAGATTAAAAATTAGGTTCCATGGGTCAAATTTGGCTTCTTTGTAGCCTCTGCCTCTCTCTTTCTTCCATTTTCCTGCATTTTAGGGTTTTGACCAGGTTTCCAAACCCCCAAATGGGGCTACTGCCTTCATTTTTGCATATTATCCTCTTGAAATTACCAAACCTCGGCCCCCATTCCGATCTGTCAGTCTGATCTGTAACACTTCATGATACTGATGACGATGTTTAATCCCACCCCGATCTGTTTCCGAGGTGTTTAGAACGTGCATTGTGCTGATATAATGCAACACGCCACAGTTTGAGAATGCTGAAGTCAACCCTGATGATCAGGTCTCTGGTTTTTGCAACACCTGCAAGGAAGGCTCTTGATTTCACGGTTTCTAGAGACTTCTTTCACACATTTGTGTCCACTTGTTCCAGCCTTGCTAGGATCAAGCTTTCAATTAAACATCACAACTAAATTTGCCCTCGATATGTCTTGTTGGTCGTAACTCTTGGAGCAGCAATGCCCTCAGCAGCAGTCCACCGAGTCCTTTGGTTCACATTCTTACGAAGGAGTCTCCCTCTCCTTCTCATGCATTTGTTTCCTGAGCGTGTCCAGATTCCTCTATTCTGACCCACTGACTGATATGACCCTTTTCTTCCCTTGATGTTTTTCACTACAATATACACATAGATGCTAATCACCAGGTTTCCATTATATTCTTATTCAATGTTGTGGCTATTGTGAGCATTTTCACAGGTCTAGTAGTTATACGCTGCAGGAGAAATGGACCAAGGTTCATTGTGTCGACGATCCACTACCTTATGTCTTAGCTTCCTCCAGCTATTGTAGTAGTAAGTTGCATTGATGCATTCCTGGCCAATCCATGCATACATTTGTACCACATCTACTACCTATCTCTTAGCTTCCTCCAGCTATTTTATAGTAACTTGCATTGATGCGTACATGGTCAATCCATGCATACATTTCTAGCACGTTAGAAATGTTTGGAGTGATTTGTTCATGTCGGTTATGTGGTAGCATGTGAGTTCTTGTCCTTGATTCATGTAAATGAAGGCCTTATAGTTTCGTGCCACAATGTATGATGCCATAAATGGCAAGCTATAGGACACCGATTCATAAATTGTTCATGACAAAGAAGGGTAGAGACGTCCACTCTGTCAGAAACGTACACAGTAAAGGTGCTCATGATGCCTTTGGTAAGTTCAGGTATCTTTTTCATATGAAAACGAGACGGTGTGGACAGCATTGTCTCTTATCTAACCTAAGGCATGGTGGGACCATTGTTTTCCGCTTCATCATGTCACGTTGTCAAATGCAAAATATGTAAGTACATATATGTTAAGTGGCAAAGGAGAGGTTTAAACAGTATGTAAAGGAATTAATACCCAAGTTGTCAAAGGAGAGGTTGAGAATAAGTTGTTAAGGATTCGGGGCACATCACTCTCAAGGCATTGAAGGCCACAATTGAATGAACCAGTAGGTATGACCGAATTATCATGTCTTAAAGAAAACAAGATAACACTGCTCGACTTTCATGTCCACCTTGCGCATCTTTTCAATCAAGATGGACTTGTCCCCAAAGTTCTAGTATGTGCAGGGCATTCATCATTTTGAATAGCACGAAAGTGGGAATTTCGCCATGTATGGAAGTGTAAGGATATTACTTTTTTGACTACTTTACATTGCTAGAACTTTGCAAGGTTTTTATGGGATCTTTGCCATGGGACCTTTTGAATTGAGGACGACGCTAGAACTAGAGAGTTTGGTTTCATCATCATAATGATGACGAAGCGTGTGTAAAGTATTAAATACGGATGGAACATGCATTTCAATGTGGGTGGTTTGTCAATTCGAAATTATAATAATGCATTGTAGGGTAGTGGGGTCAACACATTGACACAGTTGTTGCCTTTATAAAATTTGACACATTAGTTGATTTTATAAAATTCGATTCTTTAAGATGAAAAATCTAGAATAGTCAAATCCAAGGTTGGCTAGATCGACACATCATGACATCCAAGTTCCAACTAGATTAATGAAAGTCAGAAGGACGCCACTTCTGTTTGAAATTCGGAAGCTAATATTGCTAAAGAAATACTGAAAAAAAAGGATGCATTTGAATCCTACTTCTTCATACACCACAAGGCAAGAGGTAAACGAGATATATGAATGAATCTAGAAGGAAGAGCGAAGGGGCTCATTTGCACGCATACGAATAATAGGGCATGGCATGATTTCCTCGAGTTGAAAGCCAGCAAGATAGAAAAGACAGTCATTGTCGTAGGTTCTCTTAATTAAAAACGGCCCCCAAAGCCTTAGCCCTAAGCCCTAAAATCCAACGCAAATGATTAGATGAATTGTGCCAGACCCTCGGGTGCTTAATTAACCACAGCCACTGTAGTCGCGACTTAATATTGGTATTTGAAATTATCTTAATCAAAAGTTTTTGGTTCCACTGAGAATGGCAGCGCCCAATTTCCAACTCTTAATTCTCTTAGCCTATCTATAATCTGTTTTGTAAAGTTATTGCTAATCAAGGTAGGAGTAGTTGCGAGCCGAATTTGATAACGGAATCAAGTTTCGTCGTTGAAAAAAAAAGATTGAAAAACTAGTTCAGATTTTGGTAAACGAAAAAGAAAAACTGAATGAGATTTTGGCAAAACAGAAAAAGAGAACTAGTTAAGATTTTGGCATTGCTGTCGATGCACGCAGTCTGGATGCTGCAGACCACCATGGGCATGCAACCAGACGTACGTGAAGGGGACGGAGTGGAAGGCAGGGAACAGTAGTACAACAGACGGTGACTGCGGCCTCTGGAGCAACGATGCATCGACGCTGTGCTTCAACTGCGATTCGTGCAAGGCGGGTGTGCTGCAAAACATAAAGGATGATTGGAAGGAGATCGCGATCGTCGATGGAGCGCTGCTGGCTGTGCTTGTCATCGCCGTGATGCTGGGCTATTGGGCATTCTATCAGAGCGAGGACGAGGATGACGATGACGACTATCGTGGCAAGTACCCCCCTCCTCGTTCAGGCACCGGCTTCTATGTTCAAAAAGCCTAGCTAACTAGTTAAGTGCTTTTTGCTTATATCTTCCTTCCCCATCAGCGAATCGATCAGTTGTTGTGTCAGCATCTCTCTTTTCTGATGATCTCTCCTTATTCAGTGTAAAATGCATAAGGATGTGCTCCTCTTTCGGGGTAAAAGGGATTCATAGTACTCCTTATTTGGGCCCATCCCATTCCCTGGAGCACCTGTTGGGCTCATTCATTCCACCAACTTCACTCCTCCGTTGCTCGCATTTGTTCCTTCCTTCCTTCCTATGCTATGTTGCTGCTTTTCCCTATTCTTTTGTTTGTTTGATTGATTATCATCTATTATTTTTCTCAAATCTGGTTTTTGCTTTCGACTCGAGGAATCTCCGTGTCAGTACATCCTGCGCTCTTTTATTTGGAGGTCGATTATACGGGTTTCGGGATGGATCTTGGGTGTAAACCCACAAGATATCACTGTTAGCTATCATTAGCCTTGGATAAGTTCTTGGTTGGATCTGACCTTATCACCAAACTATAACATCTAGCTTGATATGATGATATAACCTTGAAAGTAAAGCTACATAGCTTTTGATTTGGGCATGATATGTGGCTATTTGAACATGAACTAAACTTATCGAACATTATGGCATTTGCGCTGGCATATACTCTCGTAGTTTGTGTGCTAAGGCCTTTTCTGCGAGAACGCCTTACATATAAGCTTCCCATCTGCCTTGGGCATGATTTTTTTTCAGCTTGAGGCGCACAAGTAGAAGTATCCTAATTGCATTGCAGCAAATAATCCTGAGCTATCACTAGGACATTTTCGGTTATCTTGAAGTTTAATTCATAAATAAGTTTGTCCAATTGCTAATAAAACTTACAACATAAATAGTTTCTAAAAGTAGTGTACTAGATACTTGCAATTATTATAGTTCGCAGACGTCAGATTATAGAATCGAGCACTTATAAGAAGGTATAATCGAATCTATACGTCCCAACCGAAGGACCTTAGTATCCGACAAATCTTGCGGAGGTTTAAATCTCGATAAGCCGAGACCGACACTTATAATGTAGCACGTGATGCATCTGCTACGTAGACGCATAAACGATCCAGAGCTGTTTGCAAATAAAGCCTCACGAAATGAGGTTCATAAATGTGATATGTCCCAGCTAAGTAACCATATTGTGTCATCAGAGTTATCGAACTCTATAAGGATCAATAAACAAGTCTTCAACATGATACTTGGCATGTCCTTTTGATACCGATCAAGACAACACCTCAACAATAGGGCGTTTCACGGAACGTAGGTATATCTGTGCAAATAATTGTGGATCTCGTGAGCTGATCAGACGACGTTATGGTTAGCAACACTGGTACCGATATCCCATTGAATCTACGAGCTGAAATCGATCTGTTGGAGCAGTTGATTCAAGAATGGGCACCACTCCGAAACTAGTTCCGAATCCATCTCCAAACAAAGCCTTCTTTCTAGCTGGAGCAAATCATGCAGCTTGCAGAAGAAAACCTCCTCGATGGATTTGCTTCCTAATCCACCGATAAGATGTAGTTAGGCAATGATAAGGCGTAGTTAGGCACTGATTAAGGCGTAACTAGAAACTGATTAAGGCGTAATTAGCCACTGATTAAGGCGTTATTAGCCACTAATTAAGGTGTGATTAAAAAGTCAGGAAAAAGAAAAAAGAAGAAGAGGAAGAAGAAGAAGAAGAAGAAACGGAGAAAGAAGCGCAAAGAAAGAAGAACGAGAAGCAAAGAAGACGAAGAAGAAGCAATCAATCCTTTTTCTGCTTGCTTGCTTGCCTGCAGCGGGATCGGTTCGCCATGGTGAGTTGGTTCAAAACCTAAACGCCATCTCTCTCTTTCTCTCTGTTCTTCGACGCCTTAGGTTTTCGACTGCTCACAGATGAGGACGTTTTTCTTGTCTCTATAAGCCTTCAATTATGACTTCTAATGTCTTTTTTTTCCTGCTAACATCGACGTCCTCACAGGTCTGTGTTGCTTGCTTGATTCCACTTTTCCTCATTCCTATCATCAATTTGCTACCACGGATCTTGGATCTCATCCTGGTAAGTTCCTCCTGAAGCACTGTGTTTTAGAATTACAAGATACCGCTATTTTCTTCGATAATTCCATCCTCGTTGAGTCTCGCTTCAGAGAAAAATTTGATTGTGCGTTTCTGGACGATCACGTTGTGCTTCATTTCCCATCTCTGTTCATCTTTCATAGTTGTTATTCGGGATGTTCTTTCCTGGATACTTTCATTTGCTTCCGTTTTTAATTGGAGGAAGATTTCAGAACCTCGGTTCTTCATTATTTCACGGCCATTTCATATTTCTTTCTCGCAGAAGTTAGTGTCTCATCTCCATAACTTAATTGTATTTCATTCTTTTGCATTGTTTTGCTTGGAATCGCATCATTTTTATTGTTTCTAGGGACGGAGATTTCGGCTTATTTACTTGGCTCTTTCACCTTTGGAGGATTACTCAGAGAAAAATCTGATTTTTAACTCGTGTAGTTTGCTTTCATGCTATAAAGAAAGGGGATTCTACTATTGATTAGCTGGACCATCTCATCTTTGAACCTTTCTACAGAGGAATCTTCCCTAAAATTTCCCTTTTAGCTTGTGTCAGAAAAATTGTCAGTTTATATGAGCTCATATTCTCACGTTGTTCTCCTTGATATCTGACTCGTGTTTTGTATGAGAAGATCATTTTTCTGTAGATATTTACGGGACATTGTATTCTTGAAATTTTTCACTTCCTTTGAATGGAACTTGTGCTGTTTCTCCCAATATGCTCATCTCGTTTCCTTCAAATCTTCTTGATAGGATGCGTTACAGCTTCTTCCTGTAACATTTTCGCTTTCTTTAATATTTGTACTGATGGAAGTGTGTGTTTTGTTTCTCATTTTCTTTTATGTTTACAGACCTTTATACTGACTAATCTCATGCTCTTACAATGCTTTTGTAGAGAAAACTTTACAGTGTTTTAGGCTGGGAATACAAGCAACCTGTGCGTGTTCCTCCATCTTGCCCCATCAAGTCTTCAAAACCTTCAAATGTGAAGCCGATACAGGTTGGCCGTTAAAGTGTATGATAAACTGAGTAAAAACATGATAAACTGCCGCACTGCTTGTAGGGTTAAAATTCTATCAGTAACGTTAAAGTCTATTCTTATAGAGAGAGGTTTTTCACAAACATTAGTTTTTGATATTGTAGTAGTGCGTTTCAAACATTTATAAATATACTTCTGTGTTTCTCCCAGAGTGCGAGAGGTTTTTCACACTTATTTTGGATATTGTAGTGTTTGTGTCATTATAGCATCGTTTTTCATGCATTTATTAGAGAGAGAGAGAGTTTTTGTTTTGTAGATGAATGGAGTTGCGGAGGAAGTGGCCAAACAGGATGGGGTGGGAGAACAAGTTTCATCATCAATATCTGATATGGCTAAACGGGATTGACACCACAAGCATGAATGGAGTTTTTCAGCATGCCATGACATGTTACAAATTACAATCATCATCATGGATAATACAATATTTTGGTCGTATACTTTCAAAATCATCATTGCTTGTCTGTTGATAAAGAATCTCTCAAGCATATAGGATAATTCACTGTGATTTACAAGCAAATGTAATTTGTTTCCTGTAAGGACGTTTGGAACAACATAACAAAAATATTCTTTCTTGATATCATTGTTGATAGGTGCTAATCTAATAATTCAGTAGGTGTTTGTGGCAATGAAGCTACTTAGCTGGTATTCCGTTGGGGGGCGACTGCTTCTAAAAGGGATAATTTAATAATAGCAGAGCAAGACTAGTTGTGAAGAAGATGATTGATCAGAAGTTGGAATGGGATTTATGCCCCCCAAATAGTTATGCGGACATATTTTTGTATTCTGTGGACCAATAACGATAGCAAGGAAGAAGTGATAATAAGAGTGGATGGCATAAAGCTTTATGCCAATGTGATCAGGTTACGTCGTGTAATCAATCCACCAAATTTAACATTACTAATCAAAATTTGCATGGATAAAGTCTAACTGTATTGATCTGCCATTTTCATACTACCTAACATGCCACCAATCTCATGCTGAATGTTTTACTAGGTGTACAATATTAATCCAGCTGAGAACAAAGGTATGTGACTTGAGCCCATCCATTTACTGCATATTGTTTAGCCTAGCATACTATGGTAAAACACACACATCAAGGGCAGGTACCTCCAGCATTTCCCCTTGACAGTACAGGTGTTGATGCATAAATAATCCACTGCAAGCTAAATCAGAATTAGAAAGGCAACATTAGGATGATGGAGGTTTGAGAAAGTTAATAGCCCTTATCCAAATTGTATCGGGCAACTGAGCGCTTACTTGTGTTTCATGCTACAATGGTTTTATACCTTTGAGCCAGCAGTAGAAACAGAACAGGGCAAATATACTGACTGTTTGCCAAATAATGCACCAGGTCAAGGGCAGACCACGGCGGACATTGATCCAGATTCACAAACTCTGCATTTTAATGGTGGTGGTGGGCGTGAGAGAACTTCTGTCCGGATGAAAAAAACCAAGAAAGAAGATTGCAGCTTTGTGCAAAGCTAGCTAGGCCACTGTTTCAACAGAGTAGACATTAGACAGATAGCATGTTGTGGGAAGATCTGGCGCATTGTTCCTGATCACTTGGTTGTTATGGTGGAGAAGCCTAAAGCTGAATTGATGCAGGATACAGCACATTATTCCTGCAAAAGCTCCCATGGCTCAACCTTGTACAATCCCCAAGCTTAAGCTATAAACTTGGAAGAGAGCAATAATCAAACTAAAACGCAACAAAAACATGAAGTGTACCATGCACAGATCCAAGCATTTCATTCGGGCAAAATGGGAGACACTCTTGCAAGACAGCATAAAGAAAGGCTTCAAGAATCGTCGTATAAATTTCATCGGCTCTGATCTGATGCCATTTTCTCACACAATCCAACCAGTAAAACTACGTAGTCAAGAGAATCACTTGTCTACAACTTGTCTGTCCAATTCAATCAATCTGATCCCCCTTTTTCCATGTACTCTACAACTTGTCTCTCGAATTCAATTAATCTCTGGCTCAATACACAGACATGTCATGTCCGCACATCCAATTCTATCCGAATTTATGTGATACGTGAGGTCCATGCATCTGTACAAACAGGACAAAAAGGGGTCCCAAAGAGGATTCAATTCCCCTTTTCGAAAAGGATGTCATGCTGCGACAATATCGATGATGGCGATGTTGATGTTGATGATGATGATGATGATGCGACGTTGATGCTGACAATGTCGACAATGATGATGATGATGATGATGATGATGATGATGCCTGATGCCGGAGATAACAGGATTACCATAGCCATATGCTGACTATGATGAGGAGGAGGATGATGGTAAGAATGAACATGATGACCAAGATGATGATGCCAACCAGAATGAATGGAGAAAGCAACGGCAACCGACTTCCGGATCCGCATCCAAAGATTGCCATGGGCTTCACAAGAATCAAGTGCCACACAATTGGAAGAGCACCAGATACCGATTCCGACTGCCAATTAGTCTTCCGATCGAAGAGGACAATATAACAACAACAATTTCTGGGGAGACAAAAGAGGGATCTGCAACAAGCAAACTGGTTCAACACAACAGCACCACATCTTCTCCATTTGAAGCCCAGCTGCTGCTTCGGCTGTGATTTGGGGAAGAGGTGAGAAATGGCAGGGCTAGAAGAGCAGCAGCAGAAGGAGCAAGAAGCAGCAGCAGCACACGTGGTGGTGCTGCCACTGCCGACTCGTGGCCATGTCAACCCCATGCTGCACATGGCCTCCAGATTGGCTGCACAAAGCGGCGTCTTTGTGACGTTTGTGAACACGGAGGCGAACCAGAAGCTCATGAAGAAGACGAGAAGCTCCGAGAACAACCTCGCCACTTCGGGCTCAGGCTCAGGCTCAGGCCATATCCGCTTCCTTTCCATCCCCGATGGCCTCCCCGCAGACTTCGACCGCACCACTCACGTCCTCGATCTCTGCGCCTCCGTCATGACCGACATGGCCGCGAACTTCCACCGCCTCATGGAGCGCCTTGTGGCAGAATCCGAAGGGCATGGCGATGGCGATGGCGATGGCGATGGCGATGGCGATGGGAAGAAGCGGGCCTTGTTCCCCCGGCCGAGCTGCATCCTGGCCGACACCTGGCTCGCACCCTTCTCCCTGCCAGCAGCCGAGCGCTACGGGCTGAGCCATGCCAGCTTCTGGACGCAGTCGGCAGCGAGCTTCGCGTCCCTGTACGCCATCACCGCCAACGGCTACAGGCCTCTGGAGGAAGGTCGAGGATCGTCGCCTTCTGCGTCTTCTGCGTCTTCTTCGTCTTCTGCGTCTTCGTCGTCGTCGTCGTCTTCTTCTTTCTTCTTCTTCTTCTTCTTTTGCTCTTTATCTCATTTCTTCTGCATTTCTTTCAACACAAAGAAATGCGGAAGAACTGGCGTTTTTAGGGTTTCGAGTTTAGCGATTTTTAGGGTTGTTTTAGGGTTTAGGACTTCCCTCCATTAGGTTTAGGGTTTAGGGTTTAGTCATGCGAGTGGTGTCAAATTCTTTTGTCATGGTCGAGCAAATTTCCGCATCATTCCCAAAGTTTAGGGTTTAGGGTTTAGTTATGCGAGGGGTGGGAATTCGTTTCTTGCGGTTCGATGGATTTCCGCATTCCAAGCTTTCGGGTTTAGGGTTTAGGGTTTAGTTATGGCCGCTCCGCTCTAGGGTTTAGTAGTTTAAGGTTTCGACCGATGTTTGAGTGCCAGTTAGATTCTCGTCCGCTGGTTGTGTGGGCGTCCTTGGGCAGATTTCCGCATCCCCGGCGCCGCCTTCCTGCGGCGGCCCGACTTCAACACGTTCGCGCACTGCTACGACGCGTCGGACTTCATGTTCCGGTTCGTGACGGCGGGGTTCGACACGTTGCACCGCAACCGCTGGCTTGTGCTCAACACGTTCCGCGAGCTGGAGGCGGAGACGCTCGACTATCTGCGGGAAGAATGCGGCCTGCGTACTGCTGCTGCTGCTGCTGTTATTGCTGCTGGTCTTGTTGCTATTACTGTTGCTGCTGATGTTGTTGCTGTTACTGTTGTTGTTACTGCGACAGTTCTTCTGCCGATGGGGCCACTACAGCCGCCGCAGTTCCTGGAGCGGAAGAGGACAGGCAGCAGCGGATCGCCGGATCCCTTTGCGATCTGGAACGAGGATGAAGCCTGCGTGGCGTGGTTGAGCAAGTTCGCGCCCAGCTCGGTGCTCTACGTGTCGTTCGGGAGCCTCGCGCTAGTGTCAGCAGAGCAGATCGAGGAGATCGCTTACGGCCTCGAGGCGAGCGGCTACCCTTTCCTGTGGGTCACGAGGCCCAACCTGATCCACGGAAAATCGCCTACTTTCGGGGCCAGTTTCCTGGAACGCGTCGAGGGCCGCACGCGGTTCGCGGAGTGGGCGCCGCAGCTCGACGTTCTCACCCACCCGTCGATCGGCGGCTTCTTCACGCACGGTGGTTGGAATTCAACGATCGAGGCCATTGCAGCAGGCGTGCCGATGCTCGGCTGGCCTTACTTCTCCGATCAGCCCATGAAC
>JBBBWG010000002.1:194628-229520 GCA_037176905.1 Azolla pinnata
TTAGTTATGCGAGTGATGTGAATTCTTTTCTCGCAGTTCGACAGATTTCCGCATTCCCAGCTTTAGGGTTTAGGTTTGAGGGTTTAGGGTCTAGTTATTCCCTGCTTTAGGGTTTTAGTGTTGAAGGTTTCGACTGAATGTTTGGGCGCTGTTAAATTCTCGTATGGTGGCAGATTTCCGCATTCCCGGAGCCGCCTTCCTGCGGCGGCCCGACTTCAACATGTTCGCGCACTGCTACGACGCGTCGGACTTCATGTTCCGGTTCGTGACGGCGGGGTTTCGACACGCTGCACCGCAACCGCTGGCTCGTGCTCAACACGTTCCGCGAGCTGGAGGCGGAGACGCTCGACTATCTGCGGGGCGAACGCGGCCTGCGTACTGCTGCTACTGCTCTTCTTACTGCTGTTGCTAATGCTGTTGCTAATGTTGTTGCTACTGATGTTGTTGCTATTATTGTTGCTGTTAACTGCTGTTGTTGCTGCTACTGCTGTTGTCGCTGCTACCGTTCTTCTGCCGATTGGGCCGCTACAGCCGCCGCAGTTCCTTGAGCAGAAGAGGACAGACGGCAGCGGATCGCCTCTGCAAGCGGCTGCCCCGCCTCCTCCTCCGATAACTTCCGATCCTTTGTCGAGAGCCTTACAAGCTCTCCAATCTGAAATTCTCATGCATGCTCTTTCTCTGCTGAGGCTTTTAGGGTTTTGACCAGCTAAACCAGTCCCTAAGGCATTCTCCAGATCATCGGGAACTCGGTCAAATAATCAGACTGGTGTGTGTGTATCTGGGCTTTTGTAACATGAATGATTCACCGGTGATCAAACCTCTTGACTTCAAGGACCAAATCAATGAGATACTAAGCTACACAGCATGATTTTCAGCCCACAATTCACATAAACCTCCAACCAGAAAACTTGTGCCAGATCTCCCTACAAATGATCATATAAGCATGGCCCTCTCTCATCGCCGGCGCCCTTTCAAACATAGGCAAAATCAAACGGCAACGGGAGGAGGTTTCAAGAAGAAATGGGTAGGAACACACCAGAAACCTGAGGCGAAAAACTGCCCACTTGTTCTTAAAATCTCCTAGCCTCTTTCCATTTAGGTCAGCCATATATATATCATGATCTTTTCGATATACAAAGAACGCTCCGACGTACTTTTATTGCTGAATCGACAACACCGCCCCTTGGTTACACATTCCTTTTTCCCGGTGTAGAACACGATACATTTGGGGGAGCAGCCCCAAACCAATGTATAAAATCGTGTGGCTAATCTTTCTACAGCCGTTCGGGTTGAAAACTGGCTGTTTTGCTTCCCACCGACTTCGCCGTATTTCCTCCTGTAGCCGGCACCACACTCGGTGGTGGAGGTTGCATAGATGAGACAGGAGGAGCCATAGCCTTGTCAGAAGCTGGTGCCGACGAAGTGTTAACTTGTTGTTGAGCTGCCAAAGGCCGCAGGTGCTGCCCTGAGACAAACCAAAAAGTTGGTGAGGGAGGTGTCGATTCCTTGCTGAACATCAAGGCTTTTTGCATTACCGAAAGACACAAATCATGCCCAGCAGACGAGTTACGTTTAATTCAACTATACAATTTGTCGTAGATTGCAGATTAGATAAGAGTCGTTTTTTACGAGAAACAGCCCGTTCCACTCATAACCATTCATACTAATTCTAATACAATGCATATTGAGAAGCTACCCAACCTTGTCCCACACCTGTTTTCAGGGTCTTCATGTTCCTTCTCGTATTAGCGTTAAGTTCTAAAGTTTTGGATAACAATCACTCAGTTATCAGTTATCATTTTTGGAGAATGCAAGCTTAGAAATAACAAGTCAAGTGACCTCCACCAAACATTCTTAAGAGTTAGTTTGATGATGAATGCACCTACCTCGATGTCTAGGCTGTGATTGCTGCCCAGTCTGGAGTGGCTGCGGTGGTGGAGGTGGCATCAGCCCCTGTATCTTCAGAATTGCAGAAAAGTTAGGAACCCTTGGACTTGGGAATGGGAAGTAAACAAACACGAGAGACATTTGTGTTCATGTGAGACAGAAAGAAAGTACATCTAGCAGACACCATTTAAGAGACCGGAATTGACCTATAAAAGCAAACAAGAGATTACATCCTATATTTTGGTCTTCTCTTTGAGATATACCAAACTAAATGTAATCAAAATAAACAAAAGATGACAAAACAATCCTCGTATCTATGAAACCCCAGTTTTTGCTTCAGAAGATCTCTACACACCGGGCAATCCAAAATGAAGACATCCTGAAGCATGGGAGCACCTTTTTTCAGGAGAGGTAAACTATCTTCAATCCATGAACATCCAGATAGCCAAGACCAAAAAAACCAGTAAATTGCCACTGCCCAATGCATTGAAACCTATTTTGTGCAGCCTTCACCTCTGCCTGGGTTATACCGTGAGCACTCGGGCTTCACTCCTTATCATGTAAGGAATCATCGAAACAAAAGGTATCTCCACATGATGTTCCCTCTGAAAACATCAGTCCCCCCATTTTCACCCCGTTTTAAACATAGCCACAGTAGTTTGTAGCTCATGGAACAGTACGCATCCACATTGCCTTTCAAAAGGAACACAGGTTGCTTCGCCACACAAAGTATAGCACATCGGTCTTCCTTACAGAGAGAGAACAGGGGCCTTGAAATGTGACTCCTAGGTGGGTGGGTGGGTGTGTGGGATCATGTATATTCAACATTCCCCACTCCCAAATGGAATTCAGATTCTGATATTGTTAACCATGCTTGAGTGGTGTTGAACGCCACCATTTGAGTGGTGATAGTGATCTTGTTACCCATGCTTGATTCTGATATCAATCAGCTAAGCACACTACCATCAGCATAGAGTAATCATGGCTCCCTGCTAAGCAACGTAATCTGACAGCTTCTCTATGCATAACAGTCATTTCCATTACAGCTACACAAAGGTCACAAATTCTCAGCAGTCTAATTTTTCCGCCTCCACCTCAATAAATCCACAATAGACTGCTTTTTTCTCTTCTAGATTCGGCAGCCCTTCTCAAAGAGAAAAAAAGCCACCTTTCCAAGTAGGATCATGAACCCCACTTTGTAAAAAATCTCACAGTTCACAGTGATGCTTTATTAATAATCACTTGTTCAGCAGGCCGAATGGACATACATTGTTGCTGTTGGCATGAATTGGCTAATGAGATGACGTCCCTGGGAGGGTGATACTCAAGGAGGTCAAGTAACAAATATCATGTAAATATTGTGCTCATTCGCATTTTCAAGTTTGCTGAGAAAAGCTATGATTGGCATTCAACTCACTATCTTGAGTTGAGCATGCAATGATTGTGTGCGCACAATCTCTCTTCCAAGAGAGAAGCTGTAAAGCTCCGTTAGATATAAAGAGCATACCATTAGATACAGTCTGGAGATATAAAGAGTTTGTTCAGGTACTGCATGGTCTCTACGTGTCAGAAAGATGGTAAAACATGACTAACAAAGGCTTTCCCAAACTATGCTTATGTAAGCATGCGCAAGTATTTTGAAACATACATTACATGCATGACACATAGCTCCCCACAAGGGATATGCTCATTCCTCACAAACGATCCACAAGAAATAGATCAATCCCAACAGAAGCATACCTGCAGATAAGGATGAAAATATGCAACTTGTCCACGTGGGCTAAACATTACTTGCTGAGGATACTGTAATGATGAAATTGTCATTTAGTATCTATCCAGGGAACACAAAGGGAAATTTTTCATTTTTAGACAACTCCACATCAAAGAACCTTACCATCTGTGCTGTAGGGTGAACATATGAAGATGTTTGCTGGACAGGTTGCACCTGTGATGGATACCTCACTGCTTGCGGCACCTGTGTCATTCTTGAGTAAGTACAATCATCTTCGCATTGGTAGATGTGAATGTGGGTACGTTAATTTATATATGCAAATAGATAAATAAATATATATAAATACATTGGATACATGATCATCAAACTTACTGGCTGTTGCAATTGAGGCAACATTTTCATTGCGGGTTGCCCGCCAGAAAGAGGAGGTGGAACAAGTGCTCCAGAAACAGGTGTATATGGTGGTGGCGGCATGTATGAAATTGCACCTGGAGAGTATGGTGGATATCTCCCTGTTGATTGTGAATTGGCACCTACCGGGACAGTCTGTATTGGAGGAACAGGTACCATCATGCCAGGGACATACAACGGCCCTTGAATTACTGGCGATGGTGGCCTCAGAGGTGTAAAGCTTGGAGTAAAGGACATTGCATTTGGATTTAGTTTGAATTCCTGGCAAAAATTGCACCAAATAGAAAACCTGAGAATGAACTTGTTCAAAACAATTATCAGCATTAAACAAAGGCGATACACCAGATTACTTGTCTAGCTTATTGGGTATTTACCACAACATCCCAAAGTTACTAGAAGTTATCAGAAACTTTGTTGGATATCTAAAGATTACTCAAAACTTAAAGGTGCTTACTTTTTCCTAGAACAAATTGAGTGGAAGGAGATTTTGATAAATTGCTTGCCTTGGCATTCGGGTTTAATGAAGATTTCTTCTTGAAGTCAGAAACACCAGAAGAAGAGGACGGGGATGATGGCACTGGTGTCGAACTAGAAGAACTTAAAGAAGCAATCAAAGCCTCTGTGATTTGGGGTGAGGAAGTTGCCCCACTTGAGGATGCAGTTTCAACTTGACGATCTGATTGTGAATTTGTTTCACTACCTACATTCTCAGTTGGCTCGATATCTTCCTCAAGAACTGCAACCTGCGTTTTGGTACTAGCTGCTGCTATGGAATCAGATCCACTAACATCACTATTGATGCTCTCCGGAATCGGCAAAGCAGCAGCAGGTGGTCCATATAAAGATGCCATTTTACGCGTACTACCAGAGGCTCCAGTGTGCTGCCTTACAGATGTAAGATCCCGCAAGCTCTCACTAAAAGATTTGAGCTCATTCACTTGATCTTCGCGTTGTTTTCTGCCTCTCTTCGCACTCTCCTGGAGCTTAAACTCATTGAACTCTCTATCATGAAAGTTTGCAAATTTGATCAGCTTGCAAAACTTTCATCAGTTGAATAGATACCTAAATTCGGAATATTTTGATGAGCCACAAACCTGTAAACTTCCTCGGTTACTTGGGGAAAACCAGGATCTAGATCCAGTGCTTGTATGCTCGTGAGATCTCCTATACGAGGAGAGACCAATGGTGAATGCAATCCACCGACCTTTCGCAACAGAGACCACAAATTATATGGGAGAATATATCAGAGTACATAAACCTTTAATATAATGCATTAAACTTATTATACCTTCACAATAAGCTTACTACGGTCAATGATTGTCTGTGACACTCTGTCTTTAGCATTATCACTCCTAATTTGGTGTGAATCCAACAGACCCATTGTGGACACCTGAGCTGAACAAGATGGTTCAACTTCTATAGGTTTACTCTTCACCTGTAAAGATGCAACATATGAGGGATAAACTTAATCAGAAATTGAGTTCATATCAATCTTCTACAGCCTGTTACCTCATTTAAATCAGGGGATGGCTTGTTTCTTACAGCTTCAGCTACAGCTACATCCTTAAAAGTAGGTTTGCTTTTGTTGTGTTCACTAGCCACGGTTTCAGGTTCATCAATAGAGTTCCCGAATGTTACATCATTGTAGAAGTCCATACTTCCATCGTTATTATCATCACCAATATCCTCACTAGTAGTACGTAGAACAGAAGAGTATCTACTTTCTTCATCCATCAACTCAAACTCCTTCATTATGTTGACTCCTCTTTCCTGTGTATGGAAAGAAACACTTAGGCAAGGTCACACATAGTAGGCCTACAAATTAAATCATTGGTCTCCAGTATATCAAGTAGTCACTCTGGAAGTAACATTTTAGCCAGCTTACAAGAAAATGTTCAATTATTCGAAGCTCAAAGAGCCCACCTCAGCCAAATGAAGATTTCGTGTACCCTGCCCTTCAATCTCACGGGCAATGCGGCAAGCCTCTCTCTCTCGCTCTCGCATTTGAGGACCTCTTTCAAGCTTAGTAGTGTACAATTCCTCATCAAATGTGCTCTCAACACCAAACAAAGATTTATTGATCTCGAATTGATCCCAATTTCTGCCAGAAACAGAAGAATGCAATCGAAAAATGCAAGCCAGTTCTGAAACAACATTGAATTTCGTTGAAAAAGAAAAGACTAAATTCTAACCTATTCCAGGTGTTCTGGAAAGTGGATTCCAGTCCTAGGTCAACTGGATCATCCTTATCAGGAGTCCACGGCTTAAGTTCCCTCTCTATCTCTCCATGTCTACCTTGTGATAAAAATGAGTCAGTAACAATATCTGAGCGATTGTCACAGGATCTCCCATTTTGAAACCACTCTTCTTGTAGAGGAACATCCTGCAGGAAAGGCAATCATTCACTAGACATAAGAAATGTCAAAACGAAAAAAAAAAGGGAAACACCACAAAGACTTTACCTTAGCAATTATTTGAACAAGATCATGTGCATGCACAATAAACGTTTTTACTGGCCTTCTTGGTAATTCTTTGGCATTGTCATTTGTTTCGTCTTTGGACAAACCGTTGGAAATAAGTCGTGCCATTCGTAGCACAATTCCTGCTCCAGAGAGTGTTTGCCAAAGTTGATACATTGCTATCAGGGCCAAATAACTCAAGAAAATATCGGAGGGTACATATCTAAAGCTTTGATACATACGTAAGGTATAAATACATACATACTATCTCTCACACATGCTCCACAAAGGAAATGCCAACCATCTTACACTCAATTAATAGGCATGCACAAGCAGAATTACATATCAAACATCCTCAATCTTAATGAAGAATCATGTACTAGAAAAAAGCAATGGCATTTAGACAAACCGTAATCTTTATCAGCATTTGCAGTGTGAAAGATGCCTGAATAGACGGATCCATTTTTCACCTGAACTTCAACAGTCTGGCCAATCAGACATGCTGTCAGACACAATAAAGACCCTGGATCGCCATTTTTGGTTTCATCCTGGGAAAGTGTTTCGTGCTTATCTTCAGCAGTTCTGGAAGTAGAAGTGATGTTCTGACCAGCATTACTGCTATGTGATTGGTCAATCTGTGCATATCTGAAGCTTTCTGTGCCCAAATTATTGTTGGATGCTGACCTAGAAGATCTGCTCTTGTTATATTCACTTCTATAACTTTCTGGACGACCACCAAGTTCCCGATCTCCATGTCGACGATTCAGGCCATTCAGCATAGAAGGCTTGTGTTGTGTTTGTGGCTGACTCATTCTCAAGTTCAATCAAGGGACTGGACTGATATTTGCAATTCCCTCTTTCAAACTTCTGGTGGTGAGTCAAAAATGATATTTTCGGACTTCAACTGGTGACAGCAAAAGAAAAAATATATAATGTCACTATCAAATTTATTCTGGTTAAAAGGGAACATAATTAATAAATGTTCAAGATGGGGAACTAAGAGGTCAGGACAGGTTTTATCTAAAAAAGGTCGAAATGCTCCTCAGCTACAAAATGGATAGACGATATGATAGTGAGCAAAAGATCGCAAGGAAGGTGGGAGATTTTTGTTTTTTCTTTTTTGAGCCCCATAGGATTAATTAGGAACAAGTGAGAATTCATCAACCTTGCAAATGAATGAGGAAATGTTTCAAAGCTTGGCTAATCACTTGGCATGTGAAACCATAAGATCTCTCATCATGAACAGATGCATTTCTAGTCAGCTTTTATTGTCTCATTTCCTTTGCTATGATCTTGTGTTTTTCCATAAAGAGCTCCAGGAAATTTGTGCATATCGATCAGAAGTTTTCTCTTTGTTTCCTCTGAGAAAAGCCGGATTTTTAGATTTGTTGAATCGAATGAGAAAATAAGGCTCACCCCATTTGATTCACTAATTCTCTTACCATTATGCAAGACAGCCTCGTATTTGACAATCCAAATGTCCATTTTTGACCAGGAGACACTTGATACATATATATATGTAAAGATTTCACAAGTCAACATTGGTTAAACCCCACTTCAAACCCTGAATTTGAAACTTTCAGTAATTATATTCCTGAAATGCAGTATTTTTGTTCCTAAAAAACATGCAAAGCTCAACAGAAGTTTCATTTTGATAATTCTGGTGCAAATTGCTCTTTTTGGTCCAATAAACAGAAATATCCTCAGAACTGTGTGGCTAATGATACTGTACTTCAATCAGAAGAATATTGCTCAGAAAAGCCACATTCAACCACAACCGCTGGAATCCTTAAATAGACAATAATTCCTTGCATTTCACAACCAGAAGATGAGACGAGTGCCAATTACAGAGGGTAAAAGAGATATGGAGTAACTTACCAGAGTGTGACGATACCAAAGAGAAACAGAAGAACACCATAAATGAAGGCCGAGATGGGGGAGGGGGGGCGTTGTGTCAATGTTCTTGGTCTTCGTCCTCCTTGTCCGTTTATTCCTGTTCCTGAAAAATAGAAACTTTGTCGGGAAAGATTGCTGGGAAACCCCAGGAAGATGATCAAGCAAATCTTGAGCGCCTGCAAAAAGCTCCAAGGCTGGCTGGGTCGAGGCTTCGGAAGAGGGAAGGGCGGAGAAGGACGGAGAAGAAAATGCGGTATGCGGGAATCGATCCGCAAGAAGGCCGATAAGGAGGAGGAGGAGGAGGGAGAAGCGCTCGGGCTCGCGCGCTCGCTCTGTGTTTTGCTGTGCCCTGCTTTTCTGCGTTGCAGAGAGACGACAAAACATAAACATACACAAATTTTTCTGCTTTGCTCTGCGTTTGTTGGAAGAAGAAGAAGAAGAAGAAGAAGAAGAAAGAAAGAAAGAAAGAAAGAAAGAAAGAGAAGAAGAAGAAGAAGAAAGAAAGAAAGAAAGAAAGAAAGAGAAGAAGAAGAAGAAGAAGAACTTCTACATCTGCTTTATCATCTGTATCTGTATCTGTATTTGTATCTTCATTGTAATTTGCTTCTGATCTCTCTACTCCGATTTGGTTCCGCGGGGCTGCTATATTTACGCTCAGGGCTCGATTCGACGACTACGATTGGAATGAACGACAACCAGCATATCGCGAGGTTTTAGCAATTTCGATCTGATGCGTAGATGTTGGTATTGCAATCGGTGCTCGTTTGGGTTCGAAAATACTAACTGCGATTATCGGAACATCAAAACATGCGTGGAGTTGTTAACCCTGGTTGGTGATGCTATAGGATATATTAGGTAGGACGATTCTGTTTTGAGTTGTGTACAATACTAGTTTGGCTAGCTCGTACCAAGACTATTACTCGATCGAGGCCCTCGTTATATTGCACTTTGCTGCATCCGATTTCTGGGTCTGATTCACATTGCCGATCATGTGAAGATCGTGAGAGTTTGTATACCCTTGCTATGGATTGGCTTGCATAAAAATTCCCCTAGTAGTAAAGCATGCCCTTTCCAAAACATGCTCTTGGATAATCGTGGTTAAGCTTTCACAATCGTTACGACTTGCACTCCTAGACCGCATGAAACTTGATATTCAACTGCATCCGTTCTTTTCTTTCGGCATAATCCATGTGAGGGAATGATGAGGACGATGATGAAGCATTTCGAATAATTATGATGGCGCTCTCTCGTGGACAGTGTGGGCCTTCGCAATTCACATGATAGTTCAAATCGTTCTTACCTTGTGAGGGAAACCATTATCCTCCTAAATTGCCTGAATTCAAGTTTCTTGATCCGCTAGACGAGACTTTTGATGAAGAGCTCAATTATGTCCTAAAATTGATCAGTTCACTTTTTAAGGGCATGTATCGAAGTACCCTTATGACATCATTTGTTAAACTTCATAATCAACCAAAGCCATTAAACTTCAAAAACTGCAATAGCAAGTCAAATGATGAGCAAGTTTGTTGTGTTGGGCTTTTTAAGAGGAGGATTTACTAATCAATTCCAAGCAGATGGAATGGGCGCGAAGAGGTGAATGAGGTGATAGTTCCTAATACCATTATCGAAATACTACAGACCTTTTAGAAAACTCATGAGATTTTGCATATAGACAATTTGTCAGTCCTCTAATATGAACTTGCTAGCTATGTATCTCACAAGAATTAAATAGCTAGAGATGTACCTCTATCTTGGCTCAACTACAATAGTAGCTATTTCCCCGTAATCGAGACTGAAATTTACACTTGATTAAATCATCGCTTCCGCCGGAACTTTTCACAAATCTTTTTGCTCTTTGAGTACGATGAACCAAGTCTCAAATGCTATTTCCATACACAGGAGCAACCAAATTTACTGCATTTTGCATAGACGAGGCCGGCTAGTAAATCGACGGCCATTGCTTCTAACAAATGACACGATGCTGAGCGTGACACTGCCCCAAATAACTACATAGAGCATCTGATATGCATTCTGGCTTGCTGCACAATCAAAAGAAATGAGAATCTGTTATATGTGAAGAATTCAAGAGATTGCATCATTGCACACGAAGGTATTCAGAACCACATTATGCGACGTAACCACAATTAAAACCCCATCAAGACAATAACAACGCATCACAATCACCAAACTCATATAAGTTCGTAGACATTAATAAACATAAGCATTGTGAAAGTTTCACACCTTCTCTCAAAAACATCACAGTAAAGAGCACTGCCGTAAAGATGACCCACGAAACAATCGGCAGGTACTGCGATTCAAAGATAGATGATGAATGAATTGGTGAAAAGTTCACATTTTTTCCATCACTGTAACAATGTAACTCACAGTGAAAAACTTCCGACCAATTCTGTCTTCTCGGAAGGAAAATCCACTGCCCACAGCATAATGGCCAGCTACAAGATCAAGAGCATCCTGGAAACCCCCTATCGTCAGAATAAAATGCACACAAAAATCTAGAAAGCATAATTTATACAAAAACCACTCTTTATTGTGTGCATACCTGCCGTTTACCGTCATGTAGGTTGTTGTAATAATACCTAGCTAGGGCACTGTATCCATCCTGCAAAACACCAGATATTGTCCTCTTCCCATGCCTAAAAATATTTCAGTACTAGTCAACGAAATTTATGCTTTAAGCATTATTGTTATTCATATACATCAAGAGGCATCTCACCTTACGAAATCTCCCTTCAAAGCGGATGTTCCCGCATATTGGATACTTATATTATCTCCATGATCAGCCCACACTGAAATCTCATATCTCATAGATAAACAAATCATAATGCGTAGAAAGTTTGACAAAAACATACTTTCTATTACATAGTTAAGTGACAATAAAACACAATGATGACCAATAATTTCCGATAATGGGTGTCCAAGATAGACAGAAAACACTTTTTTCACAGCACATGAAATATGAAGAAAATTAACTCCCAAGGGAAGGGGTTTCTATCCACAAAGGAGCTTGTATAGCGATTAGTTATGCTGTATTAATTTAAGTCTGAATAACAAAAAATCCTTCGTTCAGTTCAGTGAGATCATTTGTAGCTGGTGATAACATGGATAAGTGAGTGTATATAAACAAGGTTTGATACAGAATACTTCATGAAGCTCAATAATACATATCAAGAAAATATTAGTATGAGGTAGATTTAGTGCACTATCCAATACCAAATGAGATCCATGACTTTGGACAAAACAAAAGATTCTCAGTCCTCTCCTATTCAGTTAAATACAGAAAAAGTAATTAGACGAAGGCATGCATATTTTATCAGGAGTCACAATCAATATGCCTGTCTACTGTACAATGTAGTTGTACAGGCCACATCTCAAACCACATCTGTATTTTATAGCCTACTGGTAGGAACTAGGAGTTTAATGAAAGATATACTAAAAACTGACAATAAAATTTTCCACAAAATTGATTTAATGACTGCAGTATGTGATGGCTGTGCAAATGAAATCTATGATAAAATGAAATCGTTCATTTGAATAAATACTTAGCCAAAATCAAATCTATGAATCATTTAAATTTAATCAAGCAGGATTATGACCATGAGCACGAAATGAGAGCAGGGCATGGAAAAAGGAATTTCAACAATTTCCAGAAGTTTTATCACATAGTTTAGTTACAAATAAATGTGGAAAAGCTTACATTCTTTAAACCAGGTATCAAATTCCAGATATTGACTGATTTTTTCAGACTCGCCAAGAATATGCAATCTTCGCAACTGAGCTTCTAACAACTTCCTTCCAAACAAGCTCTATATCATCAAAAACAGTTATATGAATTGAATGGTGGAAACCACGTTAAGTGACCAAAACAATTACCATGTTAGATAACGAAAGGACATTGATGATATCTAGTGTCCTTAGATATCTAGAGTCGCTAAGATCTCATCTGTAGTCATATCTATTTTAGTTTCTTTTCTTTTCTTTTTGCGACTTGAAGATGATTTTCTTGTTCAGTCTGTTAGGTCATTTTTGCCTCTTAAAAGACGTTAAATATAATTTTCTTTTCTTTCCTCTTTTTCTCTGGATATACCTGAGTAACATTGGTGCGATCCAAACAGTCGATGCAGTTTGTTCTAACAATTCCTTTTTGTTCTTCTATCAAAACACCTGAATCTTGTATTAGGAAATAACTGCATCCAGAGATGTGCATATACATGTTCATCAGCATCAAGTAGGAATGTGAGCTTTACCAATATAGGAAAAAGTAAGCACAACCTCAAAATGCTATTTTTTTGCTCTTCATAAGCGCATCTAGAAAAACCAGAAGAAAAGTTCAGGTACGAAATGTAAGCTTGCCTTTGCTTATTTAATTCTTCCTTAACTTGTTCATACAGATTTGCTAGTTGTTCAAAATTTACTTGTCCACATATGTGATGAAAATCAAATGCAAAATATCTGCAAAAGAAGCAGTTATTGATTCAGCAGAAGAACTCGCATACTTATGTTCAATTAACATTCTTATGATGCCTTTACCTTATCTTCTCACTGAGTATGTTTTGCATCGCATTTGCATATGCTTTCCCTAAAATAGCCTCACCTCCATGCTATATAGAATAAAACATTAGATGAAAATATAACTTCAAAACATGAAAAGAAAAACTTCCACTGATTCTACTGAGCGTGTTTAGCCGTCTTGTCTTGGTACCAACCCCAGAAACACTTGCTTAAGGATATTTCTAGTCATACGAAGCTTTACTTTATGACTTGACTTTGGCGTGCAGTGAACTAGATAAAACAAAGAGAAAGATTCTGACCTTGTTCACCAAATCAATGGCAACAACTGATCCATATCTCTTAGCGAGGTCCTGAAAATGCCGTTCTAACACCTTCAGCTGCACAAGTTTAGATTTGATTTATTTCTTGATAAAGATAACAGACATTCCATACTATAGAACGATCAACGAGCAGTGGATGGTATCCTTCAACCAGTTGTTATGCCAAATTGTCATTGCAGTATTTTTGAGGCTAAACCCACATCCACAACATCTCCAAGTTTGTGTAATAAAGATGGTGCATATTCTAAAAGCTATAGTTTCTGTGATTACTGCACTGTGAAATAGAAAGTTCAACAATCTCCTCAGTTCTAACCTGCATGCCAATGTCCCCAACTACTCTGACAGATTCAAGAACAAACTTTAACACAGTTGACTAGCCGCAAAATTCAAGTACAGACGAATTTCGGGCTTTTTTAACCAAAAGATGGATGATGTACTAACTTTCTGAGTCAATATGTAACCAGTTAGTAATTTTCCAGCACTATAAGCACATTTATGTGAAAAACGTTGACATCATCTACATGTAAACATCTAGCACAGCATTTGAAATATTAAAATTCTTTCTAATTGTCAAAAAGTGCCAAGTCCCAAGCAACTAAAGGTCATTCCTGTATGACAATAGCCACTTCTAATCAGTACATGGATATTCTTTGATAATAGAAGGAAAACTCAAGCAAAGTTAAATATGTTAAATAGAATTTCCCCTCATGATACTGTAGATGAAGGAAGAATTGGACAAAACCACCAAAACATCGCCATAGAAAATATTACCGATTCCTCCGAATTTGCAAGTTCGATTTTGGGTTTGTATTTTAGATCGACAATTTGTTGCCAAAGAAGCGGAATTGATCCCCTAACCTGTGAGAAAATCTTTCTCAGAGAACAATCTCATTTTCACCAATCTAGACACAAAAAGTTTGGTGCATACCTGGACATATGATGCTAGATGACCATTCACTTCTAAGAGCTGCTCTGTCTCTACAAAGTTTGCAGCATCTCCATCACGGCTAGCTCCTCTTCTCCACATCCTAGTTCCTAGTTAACCATGGATGAAGTTAGGAATAAGAAAATCTGTGCAACATACTAGAATCATCTCAAACAATGCAGAAAATAATCGAGCACAAAAGCTTCCTTCTTACCTATTCGATGGGTACACCGACGGGCAATTATAGACAGTTTTACAGGTGCCTGTTGAAGTTCCAGCTTAAAAGTGTCGAAACGTTTTAGGAATTAAGAAAGACAATCCGTTTCCCTTTCTTATGGGTTTGCTATGGTCGCACATAAATGACTGGGAATGTGAAAAGGTTCAAATACTACTGTCATTGCACTCTGCTTTAAAGGAAATACATTATCATTATATTCAAAATACCACATTTCAACTGTATAAAGGGAAGTCCTAACAAAAGATATTTCCTTGAATGACAGGGAGCAGAAATGAGTCAACCTGAAGCAGCATGTGCATTCCAGTCAGATAACCCAAATTTATCATAAAACACCAAGAAAAGAATTACAAGAAACACAAGTTCTTACCTGCATATCTGCAGCAGATTCTAAAAGTTTTTGATTCCAAACAAATCTTCTGTTTCCCTGAAAACCCATATTTCTACTTATCAATTTAAGTGAGCATCCATGAAAAACTGAAAAAAATCTCTATATAGGTATTACTCTTGCATTGCAAGGGCATACGTAGTCTACCGTTGGAGGTTAAAACACGACCTCAATATCCTTAGTACACCAGAATTACTTTCTCTAATCTCTCTATTGTTGTTAAAAATTTAAAAGAAGTAATCCTTGTCTATCTTTTACTAGATGTACCACATTCTGCGAAAGAGGAACTAACATATAGCTACTCTGCAATGATCAGTAATATTACCTGTCTCCATGAAGGTTGACATTTTTTATTGCGGAAGCTATTCTGAAGGCTACAATACACAAACAACACTCACCAATCAAAACATTCATAACATGTCTCTACAAGATTCTAATCTTTTGAAATATCCTTCAGATAAAGAGCAAATGACTTCTATAATTGTGATTCCAATTTGATCCTATCATTTGTTTATTCTAACAGATCCACATAATCAAAATACACAGTTTGCCATTTCTACACGATGTTTATGACATGGTTACAGATCTCGTTTATGATTTCAGATGTTTAGCACGTTTCAATTTGAGAAATACACAGTATTCATCATGATAATCTTAGAGACATTAAAGCAACTCCAGCAACAAACTGGATTCAGTTTTTTCCTGTCTTTGCTGAAATCAATGTTATCAAACCTCTAACAATCGCATTGTATTAAACTTTACATTAATCAGAACTCTCTAAAGATTTAGATGTTCAGAAGCAATACACATTACATATCTACACACACACACACACATGTGTGTGTGTGTACATTATATGTATAAGAAAGGGGAACAAAAAAGAGTAGAATCATTGCACTACCTTGACCTTCTAGCACATAAAGAAACAAAGGCCTTAATATGTATAATATTTGCAATATTGGCTAACATCAGATATTGAAAGCTGTATATTGGGAAAACTTTCACCTGTGAGTGAGATCGACAGTGTATGACATATACAACCCAGAAGTTTTCTCCACTGAATCAAGAAGACTGCGAAGATGAGCTTCATCTTCTTTCTGCCATTGGGATCTTGTGAAAAGGTTACAACTCCATTGTATGCACCTTAAGGAAAATTGGTCTGAAAATCACCTCACCTGTTCTTGAGATAAATTCCTTAATGTGGAATAGCAATGAAGAAACTTCATGGAAAGAATCTTGAACACAGGGCTCCGATGGTAAGTGCCCACAAATTCTCGTGATGTCACAACAAGAGGATACACCTCTGTTAACAGCACAGAAGGAATTATAGAACGAGCCTATGACTCTCAAAAGAGTTAAGAAAAAAGTCCAACAACAAAGTAATAGTAGTTATACAAACCACTTAAAAGTTGCAGAACCCCAAGAAAGCCATAAACAATTTGTGATTTAACAGACTTCTGAGAATCATTTATAGGAAGCTCACCTGCGATAAGAGATTTGCAAATGAATTGTCAGCATTTCTTTGGACACAACTATTCGAGATCAGAAAGAAGAAGAGCTGGATGCAGAAGCTAGAAATCACTAGCAGCCCAGCAAGAATTATTATAAGCACAAAGAATATGTAATCATAGGGTAAACATGTATGCAGGAAAAAGAATAGATTTGCAAATGAATTGTCAGCATTTCTTTGAACACAACCATTCGAGATCAGAAAAAAAAAGAACTGGATGCAGAAGCTAGAAATCACTAGCAGCCCAGCAAGAATTATTATAAGCACAAAGGATATGTAACCATAGGGTAAACATATATGCAAGAAAAGTAATAGAGAAATTAACTGCATTTTCCCCTAATTGCCCTGGGTTCTCACTTCCTTGTCTAAATGCTCCCAAGGCAGAAAGAGAGAAGGAGAAAACATAATGATTCCTCACTGTATAATTCATCAAGAAATATACAGCAATTGAAAACAACCGAAGATGCAACAGCCATATAATTGATTGAGAAATAAAATAAGGTGTACAATTGCTTTGGCAGTAGATAGATAATGTCATAAAATTGAGCAACACGATTGTGGATAGACGTTAGAAGAACCAATTTATGATTTTTTACCCCTTAAAGATCCATATGATGAGAGAGATGACCTCTGCTGCCAATTGGAAGGAGCGAAATAAGTATGCTTGAAAAAAGCAACGACTTACTTATCAATTGCAGCTCTCCACTCCTCTTGCTGATAGACAGAAGCTGAGAAAATCCAGGGTCCAAGGGCTTGAACACGTATAGATGCTCAAAGTGCCATAATCGCATTTCTCCACAAAAGCTTTTCTCGAATTCCATTGGTGTACCATCTGCATCACCGTGTCAAAAACCTTGTATTAGCCTGATTCATAACCAGAGATGAACAAGCAAAAATCAAAACTTTCCAGGGAGAGAAAACGCATTTGAATGGATTCCAGAAAAGAGCTGAGCAAAAGAAAGAACGATGCAGAAAATCCATTGGAATATAGATCAAGGAACGAAACAAAAGGTTTGTAGAGCAGCTCGTGAACGCGTTGAAGAGAAGGGACGACGAGCTTGCGCTGCCACAGAGAAGGTATCCATCCATTGGGAGCGATAACGCAAAGGAGCGGTGTTCGGAAACGGAGAGATTGCAATGTGCCGGAATCAAATGTATATGAATGCCAACACGGATCAGGAGATGATGTGCACTCGATTCAAGAAGACGATTTTAGCTTCATCGATTACAAGAAGAAGGTGTTTCAATCCATAAGATGAGAGAGGTGACCTCTGCTGCTGTCCCGATTGGAAGGAGCAGAAGATGATGATGATGATGATGACATCGAAGGAAGCAAAGCGGCGGAGATGGCGACGATCAGGTACTGTGTGCAAAACTGCTGCGCAAATACTAAGGCGTGGATTTGCTACTTGCAGGAGATATCCCTGAAGCTTTAATCCTGCGTGTCGGATGATTCTTCGCCCTTCGGTCATCACCGTAGCTCAGAAATGATTCTGAATCGCAAGCATCGCCCTTTCATTCATCGCCATAGCTCGAAAAATGATTCTGAATCGCAAGCACCGCCCTTTCCTTCGTCGCCATAGCTCAAAATGATTCTGAATCGCAAGCATTTCATTCATGGATTCCGAGTCGCAAGCATCGCCATGGCTCAAGATTCTGAATCGTCGCAAGCACCGCCCTTGCGTTCATCGCCATAGCTCAGAATGATTCTGAACTCGCAAGCATCGCCCGTGCATTCATCGCCATAGCTCAAAATGACGCTGAATCACAAGCATCGCCCTTGCGCCCTTCCGTTCGTCGCCATAGCTGCTGAAAATGATGCTGAATCACACAACAAGCAACGCCCTTGCATTCATCGCCATAGCTGCTGAAAATGATGCTGAATCACAGCAAGCAACGCCCTTCCATTCATCGCCATAGCTGCTGAAAATGATGCCGAATCACACAACAAGCAACGCCCTTGCATTCATCGCCATAGCTGCTGAAAATGATGCTGAATCACACAACAAGCATCGCCCTTCCATTCATCGCCATAGCTCGAAATCTTGGTGCACACATGCCGAATTTCGAAGAAGGAAACGGATTCGTCGTCGCCGCGATGATGGGCGTTGCGTGCCCTTCCTTGATTCATCGATCGATCGAACTCTTGCACCGCGCCATGCGATCTTTATTACGCCTTGTGATCGTCAAGTCGCCACGATCGGCAAGCAAGACATGCGTTGCAGTGCCGGAAGCAGATCGCATTCGATAGATTCAATCGACAGCAAACGAATCGCATTCGATAGATTCAATCGGCAGCAAACGAATCGCATTCGATAGATTCAATCGGCAGCAAACGAATCGCATTCGATATCGATCGATAGCTTGAAATCGAGAGGAGAAGGAAAGCAAGCCGAGGTGCGATCGTGTCTGCTGCACTCGTCGGGCCAGAAATGCATCTCGTGCGAAGCTGATTCTTCGTCGTTATCTAGCGATTGCAATTCATGATCATGATCATCAGCATCATCAGCATCATCATCACTATCATCTTCATCAACAACAACAAATAATTTCTTTCATTTGCACTTGTTGGGAAAAATTGAACTAGACATGATATGTATGTATGGAATGTGGTGATTGGCGGGTTTCGAACTCGAGATCTCTCAAGCGGTCGCCAGAAGGTTTCCATCGCCAGCGCCAGACGAAGAGGGAGGAGTGGCTATGGCCTCGGGAATCTGAGCAAATCTGCAGAGAGGGGGGGAGAGAGAGAGAGAGCCTGCGTCCTCGAGGGAGAGCGGCACCGAGCCATGGCTTCTGCTGGACAGTTGAACTTAGAAGAGGCCACTACCTGGGGTTCCAGGAGCGTGAACGTGTTCGAGAAGCTGGAGCAGATAGGCGAAGGGACTTACGGGTAAGCTCTTCTCATCCGCTTCTTCTTCATCTCTGTGCCTTGCGTATATCAAATCAACGCGGCATTCATTCCCTCCCCCCCGCCTTTCCCATCTCTTTGTACATGTAGACAAACAAAACAACGAATTTGTTTCGTAAATCTCTCTCTCTCTCCCTCCCTCCCTCTCTTTCCGGGGTAGATGGAGATCATGCCTCAACTTATCCCGACTGAAATTAATTAAATTGATCTAGTTTCCCTCAGCATCTGTCGTAAAGATTTCAATACAAAAGGTTTCTTTGCAGTCAGTCAGTAAACACCGACCTTAACTAATGGAATCCAAAAACAGCGTATATATGTATATGTCTATACCTGCATAATGCGAATTTAATACACGCTCACACACAGTAGATGCGTGATGTAAGAGACGAACTGGATTGGTGTGTTGGATTTGGAGAAGTTCCGTGAGGTTAATTCCTTGATTTATGGTAAATGTGGGGATCGGTGTTAGACGACAGTAACGGCAGTATGCCTTCCAATCCTGGTGTAACAAGGAAATGTAATCATGGCATTGGTGTCCTCCTGCATATTACAGGCAAGTTTATATGGCCAAAGAGATTGCGACTGGTGAAATCGTGGCTTTGAAAAAAGTTAGAATGGACAACGAAAGAGAAGGGGTAAACTGCCGAATCTGTTTGCAAACTGATTATGAAAGCGTTGATGAAAATTTTAGTTAAGGATATGCCGTTTTTCTGCAGTTTCCTATTACAGCAATCCGAGAAATAAAGATTTTGAAGAAGCTAGAACATGAGAATGTGATCAAGTTGAAGGAAATCGTAACTTCTCCAGGTAATTTTACGGGTTTCTTTGAAGAATTCCTGAGACATCCGAAGCATAAAATATTTTCTGTATTTCATGTGTGATGTGAGTGGAAGTAGGAGATTGTTACTTTCCCTGAAGAAAAGAGTTGCGCCTTTCTTTTTTCAGGTCCAGAAAGAGATGAAAAAGAGAAATCAGGTAGATTATGCGCGATAAATGTTTGTAGATTATTTCTCTGGACATTGTGTGATTCTAGCTAAATATTTCAATGACGATTGCAGAAGGCAACAAATACAAGGGTAGCATATACATGGTCTTTGAATACATGGATCATGATCTTACTGGCTTGTCTGATCGTCCAGGGATGCGATTTTCTGTACCGCAAGTTAAGGCATGTGCTTTTACACTTTATTTTTCTAATCAGTAGCATGATCCAGGTTTGGACATGGATAATGAAACGTTCTGTTGCCAACGTCGCAACTTGTTTGCAGTGTTACATGAAACAATTGCTGACAGGGCTTCATTATTGTCACATTAATCAAGTCCTACATCGGGATATAAAAGGCAAGCAGATAAAAATCAAGACTATATTCAATTCCTTGTGAATATGATCCTAAAGTTAATCGATTTCTACTGGGCCTTTACGTTGCTTCACATCTATTTAAGACTTACAGTAAAATGATTCATGATATTAGGAGTGATTGATTTCAACGGGGCCGTTTTGGGTCCAAAATGTTATTGATTTGTAGATACGAAGAAATGATAGAACCTGTGGGCTCTAGTTCACTTCTAGAATTAGATGACCCATGGCCTTCTCTTGTGCAGAGAGGCCTAACCATTTTTTCCTTGTCCATGATAGGTTTTCTCGTTTTGTACAGATTGGCACTGTCATTAATTTCTGGTCACCTTTTTTATGTAAACAATTCAGGCTCCAATTTACTCATTGACAACAATGGAATCTTAAAGCTTGCGGATTTTGGGCTCGCAAGGTCCTATACAGGAGATCAGCAAGCAAAATTAACAAATCGGGTCATCACGCTTTGGTACAGGTGTGAGGTTCTGGATGAATGATCCCTTTCTGCTGAATAGTACATTTAGTATGATCCACTCCGAGTTTCTCTCCAAAAGTTCAACTTGGTTGAAATACCTTTCAATCCACAGACCACCTGAGCTTTTGATGGGTGCAACAAAATATGGTCCAGCTGTTGACCTTTGGTCAGTTGGTTGTATATTTGCTGAGCTTCTGTATGGAAAGCCTATTTTGCCTGGAAAAGATGAGGTACGTGTGATCTTTATAATTTTCTTGCCTTTTTATGCTTTACAAAACGAAAGTCCACTTCCATGTGAAAGCTGAGGGTTCCATAGAAATGTTGCATTTCTTTTGTAGGCTTTTTTGCTAAGGCATCTTTGTTTCTTGTTATCGTAGATAGAACAGCTGAATAAAATATTCGAGCTTTGCGGTTCTCCAGATGAGACAAACTGGCCTGGTGTTTCTAAACTACCATGGTTCAGTCAGTTTAAGCCGGACAGAGTTATGAGACGGCGAGTCAGAGATGCTTTCAAACAGTATGTGCTCAGTAAAATCTTGCTGATTAAGTTAGGGTATCTTTTCATGGATCCCATTGATTCAAAGGAGTGCCTTTCTGAGATTAGAGTTGGATGTTAGGACAGTTTTGATCGGCATGCTCTTGATCTTGTGGAGCGCCTTCTCACACTAGATCCATCACAGGTTTGGTCATCAAATAGATTGGCATGTATGTCTTGGGTTTTGTATTGTTTTTATGGGCCTTATTTTATCATTTATTCATCTTCTGCATTTGAATTCAAACAGAGAATATCAGCAAAGGATGCTCTTGATGCGGAATACTTTTGGAATGATCCATTTCCATGTTCACCTAGCAGGTGTGTGGTCATATTCTTAAAATTTCATTAAATAACTTACAAGTCTCAAGCTAATCTCACGCATCCAGGAATATGACATTGTTGTGCGGTTTAGATATCAATTCTTGTTTGGACTTGCTTCCAGCTATTTTGGTCTAATCTTATCCACATTCTCACAGAGGCATAAGACACAAATATGTTGATCCAATTTTTAAAGACCTTTTGATGCTAGGTGATAGAAGAGCTGGAATATATTCTTTTCCTTATTTTGTGCCTTTGTAAAAAGAACTGATAGAGTACAGAGAATATGCAGAGAAGACACTGAAAAGAAAGAGGGGGGGAAAGAGCATATAATGTACTTAACATGCCTGAAACATATGGTGGCAAAAGAATTTTTTTTCCACCCAAGTGCTTGAAAGTGATGTGATTGCATCCATCGTAATATTAGGAACCTCATAAAGCTTAGTTGTGTGAGTAGGCACTGTTGTGCAGGTATTGATACAAATACATTTGGGCTTTAAGCTACATTGACTCATAACTCTGTATATGGTCCCGTGATAGATTGGGTGCTTCAATTTTTTTCCCCTCACTTGAATGATTGTTTCTGATCAGCCTTCCAAAATATGAGGCTTCACATGAGTTCCAAACCAAGAAGAAGCGTCAGCAACAAAGACAACAAGAAGAGCTAGCAAAGCGGCAGAAGACGCAGCATCCGCAAATGCACACCCGGCTTCCACCAGTTCAAGGTCATTTGCCAATGAGAGCTGGAGGCCAAACTGCTATTGCAGGTGGTCATCATCATTATGCAGGGCAACGGGGTGGTGGGCCTCAAAATAGATATTTGCAGCCTGGGAACCGGAATTCTGGCGGTGGAAACTATTACCAGAACAGAGGAGGGGGACCAGGTCCTGGTGGTGGTTATGGTGGTGGTCCTGCCAATGGTCCTCCAGGAAGAGGTAATAATCCTAGTGGCCATGGGCAGGGAGGACCTTCATATTCAGGCAACACATCTGGTAGGGGTCCGAATGCCCCTACTAATGGACGCTCCCAGCCATATGGTTAACAAACCAGAAAAGAAGAACCACATGGATAAAGACTATCTGAGATCTCATTTGTTGGAGCACTTCAATTTGGACAAAAAACATAGAAGTGATTGGGTATTGTCGTGGATTGACGCGAGGGTTGGAGGAGTTGGCAAAGGATAAGAAAAGCTCCTACTTGTATTATGGGGAATCTGAGGCTTGAAGATTGACTTATTATTTCTAATTTCTATGAGCAACAATTATATTCCAGCTTGATGGACAAGGGGGCGCGTTTTGACACATGGATATCTGGATGAGAATGATGTGAATTTGGTTTAGAAGAAAGCTGGTGTAGTCGATAAACATTTTTGTACCATGTGAGAAATGGGGCTTAGGATTTTGGAAATTTGCCCTGCTCTGGTAAGTTGCGGGCTTGGCTCGAATCTTTGGAATTGGGTATAGAAACCAAATCAAAGCGAGCTCTGATTTCCTATGTTTGTCTAAGTTGTCCCGATTTGTGTAATTAATATGTGCTTTTAATCTCACATGATGCTGGTTTTTTGGCGCAATTCATAATGTTTTGTGTTTTGCCAGAACTTGGGTGTAAGAAATTCATCGGAAGCCTCTTTGCGAATTGGAGGAAGGATCCTAAGAAGCAATTTCAGTTTGCGAGGATGAATTCAAAGCCTTCTCTCCCTTATTTGGGCAACCTTGTTAAGAACAAAACATCTATGTATCTAGATATATCTATTTATCTATCTACACACACATGTATCTAGATCACATAGAGCAAACCAAATGTGTCGAAGAATGATTCCATCATTTTGGCTTTGAAAAAAACAAACCACTCGAGAGAGTCAGGTTCGAATCGTGCAACTTCGAAAGCGGTTGAAAATGCAATGCTAAAATCAAATCACGAGCGCTCTCGCCCTCGATTCGGGGATGAAAGGCAAGAAGAGCAAGAATGTTAATGCACTGTTCATACCCTAAGCCCTAAACCCTAACATGGTATCTGTATCTGGAATCTCATGAGAATCTTTGGTGTCTTTGGTTTCAGTGTATTGTATATAGTTAAATGGATATTTTGACTGTATTTGAGAGCAGAAGAGAACAGTTTTTGGTCATATGTCTTGCCATTGATTCTTTCGTTCTTTCTTTCATCTTCTTCTTCCTTCCTTTCTTCCTTCTTCTTCTTCTTCTTCTTCTTCTTCTTCCTTCCTTCCTTTCTTTCTTCTTCTTCTTCTTCTTCTTCTTCTTCTTCTTCCTTCCTTCCTTTCTTTCTTTCTTTCATCAAAGCGATGAATAGCGTACCGGCCGCTTCCTCCCCATCCGATGAAGACATGGCATCCCTCCTTTCGCAATTCGACTCCTTGCAAGAAGTATGTAATGCCTCGCTAACAAGATCCAAAGCCATTAATTAACGCATCGCTTTTGATTTCTCCGTTTTGCTTTCATCTGATCATCGTGTACAAGCAAACAATCAGGAATCCATCCATCTCTGGAAGATGTAATCGCCTTATGTTGATTGATATCATGGGAAAGCTGTTGCAAAATTGGATCCTAATTTTTGCTCTTTCTTCTTCTCCTTCTTCTTCCACTTCTTCTCAACTTAATAGAGATACAAAGAAGCCGTGGTTGAAGCTCGCAACATGAAACTGAGAGTTTCAATGGAAACTCAAAGACGTGAAGCTGCCGAGGTCTTATACGGTGACGCTGATCTAGGTAACTTATACAGGTCCATTATCAATCTGTCCACGGGAAAAATGTCAAAACTAGATCATGTGGTGCTACTTTGTATAATTGTAAGGAACTGTATCAGTCATGAATCCATGAAAAACTCAGACAATGGACGATTATTCGAGTAAGGAAAAACGGGTGAATCCATACATCTGTTGATACGAAAACACCATCTTTTTCCGTCCATTTCGTGCATCTAAAGAGAATCAACGCTTCAGAAATTTCACTCCCTGAATCTGCATATAGAAGTATCCCAGACAGATGATTCAGTACCGCTCGCTACCAAAACTAGCTGTTTTATGGGAACTTAGAACCAGTAATTAATCAAAATTCTTTTGTGGAACAAACGAGGAACAGTTAGTGACAGACAATAGAATCTGATGGTAAATGGATTCATTCTCTGTAAGAAATCTAGTAAAAACCAGAGGATTGCGCAGTTGTGTTTATACCATGGAAAGGTTCAGAAAATGAATGATCAGTTGGTCTTCTTGGTTTTAGCTGCCAACAGTGAATTGCATCGATTGTTGTATTGTGTTAGAACCTTTCAACTCATTCATGCGTTCACATTTGTTTCGGAAGTTTCCCTATGTAAACAGCATGTCCTTTATTTCTGATTTAATGAGCTTACTGTCTCAGCGTTATACTTCCAAACTCCTGTGCTATATTTTTGAGCCAAATTGAGTTGAAGCTGCGTAGGGATTAATCTGCAACCAGACTTGCCAAGGGTTTAGGATTTAAGCTGCATTTGCTTTGGCATCAGACTTGTTATTTTCAGGTCGATTCATGTGATTTGCTTTATATGTTCCCAGTTCAAGGCTGCTCCTGAGGCTCATATGAAGCGTAATAGTAAAATAACAGTTGACCGACTGGTTTATCTCACAGGATCTTGCTCCAAATGGGTCGGACTCTGATAGTGTACTACATATTCTATTGAAAAAACTGCCCATCGAAGCTTTGTACACATAGTGGTGTAGCTTTCTAAACAAAAAAGTTTACTTCAGATTGATTTTAAGCTTTCCGCAGCAGCTTATGTATAGCTGGTCAATGAATACAAGATTGACACGTATAGTTAATTATTTGCGTCTACAGAAAGGCAGAGACTGCACAGATCCCAGGCAGAAACTTTCAACAAGTTGTTGCAACAGGTGAGCGTGCAATCTTTCTACTTGTTCCCATTGTATGTACATAAGTTTTCGTAAACATCTATACTTCAACCATGGAGTTACAATTGTCTGAGCATAAGCCTGAGCTCTTAAATATGCTTTCAAAATTGAACATACCGGCTCTGAGAAACGGCTGTGTCTTCGTATGAATGTTTGTTTATGCATTTATAAATATGATGGAAATGACATATTTTCTATATGGAACGGTTCGATCTTACATGAGAATGCTTTTCCTCTATTCAATTCCAGTTAGAATTCCGTTCCAAATTTGAGGATGCTGTAAAGGAAGCAAACTCATTGAAGTTGCAACTTGCGAACAAAGAGGAAGTATATGAAATAGGATTCGGTGCTGAGACTGGTGTTTCATTCTATGAGTGCTTGTGGTATCTATTCACTGTGTGATTGATTCATAGGAGCATAAAAGCATCCTCAATACAGTTCGTGAAGAATATCAAGCAGAAAATAGTGCACTTCACAATCAAATAAGGTAATATTGCTAGACCATAAATCAGCAAGAAGTAGCGCATTTTGTAAGGTACAGATTAGCTGACATTTGAAGCTCTGCCCTTGCTAGAACATAGGTCAGTAAAGTATGAGAAAAATCAGTAAAAACTTGCTTGGCACATAAATCATAACTCCAGGCTTACGTTATCAGTAAAATTCCCGAGCTGAAGTGATTAATAACTGATTCATGAAACAGCTAATGTTGATTTCAACAGGCAAAGCCAAGAAGAACTAACACTAAGAGATGCAGCCGTTGCTCATCTCGAACAAGAGCTTTCATGTGTTCGTTCTGCCATGAATGAACTTCACCAAAGTTCTGCAAAAGCAATGGATGATCAAGCATTAAAATGTATGGTAATAATGCAAGAATCTCTATCTCTGGAATGGATATTTTCAGAGGGAACGGTTTCTACTCATCGTATTCCTGCTCAGATAGCGGATAACAAGAAAAAAGGCATGCATTTGACCATGAAATTGTTGAAAATGAGCAAATGCGGTTTTACCAAGGGGGTTCCGTAATGTGGGTAGTTTTGCATTTTATTTTACTCTATTCTGTGTCCTTGTGTATGATTTTCTGCTACTTTGGATAGTTTTACACGATTTTCTGCTACTTTGGATATCCGTGCATGATAAGCACCTACCCAGGTAACACAAAAAATCTTGTGTGTTTAGATCAAGCTGAAATACAAAATCTGAGTCAGAAGCTTGAGCACCTGATGAGAGAGAAGGACACCAGAGAAAAACATTTGTTACAGGAGAAGAATCTTGTAGAAGATGGTCTTCGGCAGGAAAAGAATGTTCTGCAACAGCGGCTCTGTGATATTGAGAAACAACGTAAGAAGGCCATTTCTATAAGACTTAGACTTTTAGTTTTTCAACACCCAAATTTTGAGCATCATACTGTGCTGGTTTATTTGTGCCTTAGCTTATTTTTGAAATGTTTTAGAGCCTTAGGCTTTCTATCAAATTTCATTCTGCTATAAATTTGTGGAAAACTCTCAAATCACCCCCTAGAATAGAGAAGAAAATGGGATCTCCTGCTGTGAAGACATTTGGCCTATTAAAGAGATCATCGTGGCATTCGTTAGAGATAAAGAACATGTTCGTTGGGTTCCTTTTTTTTAACATCCTGTTTTGGTGATCCACGTTCTCTTTTTCATTTGTTTGCAGTTATGATCGAGAGAGCAAATCATGAGAAGCGCTTGGCCGAATCGAACTTCAATAGGCATGCAGAAGTCTACAAGCATAAGATTATGAAACTTAGAAAAGAGAATGAGAGTTTGAGGTTGCAACTGCTTGGTAATAATAATGGTCCTTCGTTTGTAAGCTAAACTTGTGACAAAGCAAGATTGTAATGTTGCTTGCTATATGAATGGGTGGTTTTATTCATTCCAATACATGTGCCTTAGGATGTGCACAATGTTAGAATATCATACTACTTATGTTGATCATCAAATGTAGGCTACGTGTTTATGGGCTGGAAATTTTCATAAGTTTTGTATTTTAGGTATTAATACTTTGTAGATAAGTCATTCACAATATTAGAATATCATACTACTTGTGTTGATCATCAAATGTAATCTACATGTTTATGGGCTGGAAAACTTCATAAGTTTTGTATTTTAGGTATTAATACTTTGTAGATAAGTCATTCATTACATGCTTCGTGTCTCTGGATGGATTTGGAACCGTCACAAATGGTATAATAAAACAAAGATTCTCTGAGTTAATATGTTTTCGAGTTTCGAGAATGCCAAGCATTCCGATTGAGTTACCAATTTCAAAGCCCTTTCACACACCAAACTCTTGATTATGAATTTGCTAATGGAGGAAAAGATTACACAAGTAGCTCGAAGCTAAAGCATTGGCAGAAAGAGTATGTATAACAAAGTGTTCTAGACTAAAGTATTACATAAACAAAGCATGCTCACCATTTCTACATCCGTCGACTACATAAACACATTAAATTGTTTGCACAGCAGAATGCCGTGTTTTTGGTTGATGATTATCATAGAAAAACAGTACAGAAGTTAAACATCGATTCGAATGTTTTATCTATCGTAGTGAAAGGCGTCATGGTTCATAGTAGAAGTTACCATGGCAATGTGCGAGCCGATTCTGATGGTACCATTGTTGCATTCCCGACCCTTAAAAATTTATAGCATTCATTTGATCTAATGTTCCCAGTCAATCACTCTGATTCAATCACAACAGCTACAAGGCAGTGAATGCAGAAAGAAGTCGATCCTATTTTAGCAATTGACCTTGAGTTTTTCCATACACATTTGTAGATTCAGTCTACTTCAATTCTTAATCTGGAAGCCACGTACATAATTTGCTCAAGTAGTAAGCGATGCTAAGATCAAGGATTCATCGCAGGGCTATGCCCGAGAAGATACACAGAAACTTGAGGGTATACATCACCATCACCACCACCACCATCACAACCATCATCATCACCATCACCATCATCACCATCACCATCACCATCACCAGCATCATCACCATCACCACCACCATCATCACCATCACCACTACCACCATCATCACCATCACCATCACCACCATCATCACCACCACCATCACCACCACCACCATCATCAGCACCATCATCACCATCACCATCATAACCATCACAATCACCACCATCACCACCACCACCATTATCATCACCATCAGCATCACCACCACATCAACATCACCACAATCATCACCATCACCATTACCACCATCATCACCATCACCACCATCATCACCATCACCATCACCACCATCCCCACCATCGCACCATCACCATCATCACCATCACCATCATCACCATCACCACCATCATCATCACCTTCTTCACCATCACCACCATCAGGCCAAAGAAAGCTTCTTGCCGTGGCCATGGTGAAGCTCAAGGTCGTGGCTCAGGTGCCTGTTATCGATGGGCAGCTTACTTCCTACCGCGATTTCAAAGAGAATTTCATGAAACCCAACCTCCCTGTCCTCATCACCGGGCTCCACGCTGTGCAAGAATGGAGAGCTTGCCAGGAGTGGGTCACTCAAAGCGGACATCCCCATCTGGATTATCTTTCCACCCATTTTGGCAACTCAAGAGTCCAGGTATTTCTTTGTTCTTCTTTCTTTTCCCTTTACCTTGCTTTTGCCTCATCTTCTCTCACACTATCAGTTCATTCCTCGATGAGTTTCCATCACTTCCTTTCTCAATTTTTTTCTTCGTATTAAAGAGAAACCATTCCATGTCCCAAAATTATCTCCTTTGGAGGAGTACATGCCGATGTAATGTCCTTTCCCATGGTTTGTTCATTTCCTTCGCACATTGTTTTGGAATGAGTCCAAAACACCCAACTTTAATCTCCCTATTGAATCCAGCATCAAATGCTTAATGATGTCTAAGAACAATATTCCCTCCCTCTCGGCATAAAATGTTTTGTGGGAACGTTTTATAGAAAAAGCGAAGTGTGAAACGTTCGACAATTTAACATAAGCTTGCATATGTGACTTATGTCTGCCTCTAAGTGCCATGTCCTCCACCTCAACAAACATTAATTGTGCTGCTAACAGTATTTAATACACGAAAGTGTAGTGCAAAAACTTTCAGCACTCATAAGGTTGTATTATTCTGACAATTATAAATATCAAAAGGAGTATTTTGACAAATTTCCTTCTTAAGACATCAGGTCTATTCCTATTCAAGGTTCCTACTATATGTCTTACTAACATTTTTTTCATGTCTTCCTAATGAGAATTGTTTCATGAAATTTTTTTTTCTTTCCTAGTCAAATTTGTGCTATTCATGGGATGTACATATAAATATACTATGCATGTCACTTCTCGTTTAAGAATTTTGGAGGTTCAACTTTGGCATGTTCCATGAACCTCCCTACAAACTAGTTAAATTGGTTGTCCATGGCTAGGCTTTTATGTGCAAGTCTATAATACGTAGAGAGGTGTACACACTCTCAATAATCTATCATGCTTTTACAATGTTTGTGTTAACATCAAATAATTTTGAGTGTGGACAGGTTGCTGATTGCTCCATCAGGGAGTTTACAGACCAGAAAAAATTGGACATGAGTGTTGCAGAATTCATCAGTTACTGGAAGGATCGTAATGTAAAACTACAGAAGAATGATTGTTTGACATCCTTGCTTTACTTGAAAGATTGGCATTTTTTGAAGGTTTGTTGTCCTCTTCTTTTTCAAAATTTGTCATGCAACATACAGAAGCATCGAAATTCTTTATGAAGTGTAGATACAATGTTTCTTGTATTTGGCTAACCAGAAAGAGTACTTTTCATATGAAATTTAGGAGCGTTGACTGTATTTGCTTTACTTTGAGGCTTATCTGTTAAAGAAGCTGCTTGCAACAAGACGTTGTCTATGGCAGGGACTCTTTTAACAAGGTTAGAAAGGCGAATAGAAATTATGGTTCATTCACATTTATCCTGCAAATACAACTTAGGACTGCTTCCATTTTCATGATTTCTATGTTGAAATGCACAGTGTACATAGCTCTAGAAGATTACATAAACTAATCTGGCTTTTTTGGTGTCCTTAGGCTCTAATCCATGATGCTAGGCCTGCCTCACTCTTTAATCCTTGTTTCTTCTTTTTATTTCTGTCTGCAATTCAACTTTATCAATTTGGCTAATTGTGGTTCTACTTAATTATGGTACGAATGACTTTATGAATGTGACTGAACTTCTTTTCAGGACTATCCTGATTATTTTCCGTATACAACACCGACTTTTTTCCAGGACGACTGGTTAAATTTCTACTTAGAGCACTACCCGTTACATTTCTCTGAAGATAGAATCGAGAGGAACGAATGTTCCTCAGACTACCGTTTTGTATACATGGGCCCTAAAGGTACCATTAAAAAGAAATCTAATATCACATGTGTCCAATTTTAATTATGCTCTTTTCTAAGTCCCATTGGGATATGGCTTGATATAAATGTTAGGAACACATTTCCTACGGGTTAGGCCTCATTGATTAGTTCTGCAACTTAAGGTTTAGAAAAAGACCATTTTATAATGTCATACTCAAAGTTTCATTGAGAAAATTAGCATTAATTTTTAAGGATGCCTCTAGTGTGAATATTCATTTGTGTTGATTGCATGTTTAATGTGTAGACTTTTGTCTGTATCCCCATCAATCACTAATGGTTGCTGATTTTTACAACTTGCAGGAACATGGACACCACTGCATGCAGATGTGTTAAGATCATATAGCTGGTCTGTAAATGTGTGTGGTAAAAAACTGTGGCATCTTCTTCCTCCTGCAGAAACCCAATATATCTATGACAAGTAAGAAGACTTGAGAACCTCACACATGGGGTATACGTATGACATACGAAATTAGAAGTCAGCTCAATGCTGTTTTCTTCTCATTATGCATTGTTCAGACATGGAAGAAATATGGTATATGATATTTATGGCAACGTGTCCTTAGAGGAGTTTCCAAAATTCCAGCAAACAAGTTGGCTGGAATGTAGACAGGAAGCAGGACAGATTCTTTTTGTCCCGAGTGGATGGTATCATCAAGTTACAAATCTTGTATGTTCCCATTTCTTTTAGCTAAACTATACAATTGAAGATGATTTATGAAACTTGCTTGGATAACCCTGGTCTTCGTGGTTTAAAACAGGAAGATACAATTTCTATCAACCATAATTGGTTCAATGGATACAATCTTGATTGGGTGGTTCGTTTCTGATTCTATAGAATTATGTTTCTTGAGAAGTATTTGATCTGTTCTTGTTATTTTATCCCTTGTTGTTGTATGATGCAGAAGAAATTACTTCTGGCTGATGCTGAGGAGACAAGGGCATCGATTGAGGATATACGAGCAATTTCAGATAACTTTGAGGAACTATGTGAAAGAAATTTGGCAGCAAACTCAGGTCGACATTCCATAGATTATTTCCTTCGTAGGATTTTTGGATTTTCTTCCTTTTTTTAAAATTTTTTGTCTTTTCAATTTCCATAGAGTACAATTCTTTTTGGACTTTAGAATGGTGAGATGCTCGATTTTGACTACTTGTTGGAACTTTCCTGTAACTCCAAATTCTAGTTCTGTTGAAAAATGGACGAAAGTGCTCTCAAGATGCTATTGCACTTCGTAGGTCTGTCAATACTATAATTGTCTACATTATACAGAGCAAATTATCATTGCAAAATCACGTATAATTAAAGCTGAGTTGTGAGGAGTGTCATTAGCTAGAGAGATGATATTGAATCTATGTATGGTTGGCCCTTGCCTGGGAAGTGAAACCAATTGTTGGTTAAATGACATTGACAATGAAACGTTGGATTCAAGCACTGAGATGGACGCAGTCCTGACCATGAATTTCTGGACAGCACTAATGCAGAGAGAAGTGTTCAGATATTTTTATTGGAAATCAACAAATGTACAAGATCACTCAAGGCTAAATGTGTGTAGAGACACATATCACATGCTCTTTGCGGAGTGTTTGGGAATGCCTGGACATCATCTCGTCAACTGAGAGGAGAAACTGGCATTAGTCACAGATTTAGAAGGCCACTTCCATGAGTGTTGTGAATCAAGAAGTTAAACCTTAGGTGCATCATGAATATCATATCTACAAAGATACCATTGGGCCTGTATGTAGAGTTATTGAGTAAACAGTTTCTTCAGATAGCCAAGACAAGAGGGCTTTCACGGATTTCCTACAACTACGGACACTCTTGGTGTACAAAGCAAACATCCAGCCTAAAGTGGATTTACTACTTCAACATGCATAGTTTCAAACTTGAAAACGTGCAATCTTGTGGCATTGGGGCTGTGCCTCTGTACGGCCTTTCCAGATTGGACATCCCGTTATGAATATTTCCTATGTTTCAGTTTAAATCTCTGTGGATCAAACCTGGTTGTCGGTTATTATTCATGAGGCACAATGTCATTTTGGGGCATTTGGTTTGAAGAAGGTAGCTTAGGAACAAACATTTCTTTTACTACATTGATGAATTATTAGAAAAAGTGGATCCTTGTCAAGTTTGTTATTGTGGGCCATTCTAACTTTCTGAGATGTTATAATCTTTCTTTGTTTGCAGGGATGAACCTATCTGATTTGTTTGTATTTTTGAGGAGAATGGCAATCTTTTTTTTCTCATTCATAAGGAACACCAATATGGAGAGCCAAGCTTACGAATTGGAGAAATCGAAATGCTGGATAGAATCATTCAGTACCAACCATATCTGTGAGAATGTGCTTTCAGAGGTTCTCTTCAACATCAAATCAATCAGCCGAGTGGCTGAGTTCCTAGATTTATCCACAGTTTATCAACCATATGGCAATCCGGATAATAGACAACAAACGGGAGGCATCGTTGATGGAGATGATGAGGAGGTGGGTATGTTCTCCTTCCATTCCCTTGAGCATTCAGAATACTTCAGGTTTTTAATAGGTCTATGCGGAAGTCGGAGTATGTATAAGATCGATCCTCACAACTGTGGGACATTGAAGAGCAGAGTTCCGTATAACCTCACTCATGAGATTGATGCTATTGTAAACAAGGGAAAGTCACCCCAACAATTGGCTGTCTTAATCAACTTTGTTTTAAACCATCTCCGTGCTCCACTAGATTGGAAAAAGGAGAAACATGTTTGAAGGAAAGACATGCATACTTGTCGGGAATCCTCTAGCGGAATCGTTGAAGAAATGTGTTCTAATCAGATCGAATCAAGTTATGGCAGGAGCTAATCAGCAGACAAGGATCATGCGCACGAGAGAATCTGTTCGTTGTATCGGCACTATTTTCTGGAACTGGAAGGGTGGTTTCTCCCATTGAAAGTTTACATTCGGAAGGAGCTATATTGAGGAATAAATGATTTTACAGCATAAAGAACATTTCACTGTTTACATATGCATTTCCGAAATGGTACTGCATATGCATCTTCTACGGTGTTATCAAAGATTTTATCCTATTTCGCAGGCACAAAAAACTACAATCGCTCTTAGAGGCCAGCGCCGTGTCGAATGCAAAGCAGGTATCGTTGTATATGCATCATTTTCATACAGTTTTGGATTGTTACAAATGAAAACATATGTCTGCAATGTGTATGTGCACATGATGAATCTATGTGTGTATGAATGAACGCAGCGAATTGAAGGCAGGTGCGTAAATGCGGCGTATCTATCATTGAGACAGTCCGAATCATATGCACGATTTTATGCGTGTATATCTACCTTGAAATGGGGCACAAAAGCTGCAGATGCAATTGTGTGGTTTTCTCTGTCTCTCTATCTTTAGAGAAAGAAGGGCAAAGCAGGTACATCTTCAATGTGTATCTCTCTCCTTCATTGCAGCTCCAGCTTCAGGTGGGGGGGGGAAAGGCTTCTTCACCGATCGACAGTCTGAGCTGAATGATCATCATGGTAGGAGCAGATCATGATTGATGATGGTTTTTTGGAGTAGATCATCCGATCTGACGACGAGAAAAACTGTGTCGGAAGCTCTGGAGAATGCAAAAAACAACGATGGAGCAGAAGGAATGCCACCGATGATCCTGAAAAACCCTAACAAAGCCCTGGGAAATGCAATGGTGGTGTTTTTAAGGGCTGGTTTTTGCAGGG
>JBBBWG010000003.1:11288-23552 GCA_037176905.1 Azolla pinnata
TCGGGTCTGAACAAGCGGGCTATCGACTCGTCGAGTCGATGGCAAAGAGAGGCAGGCGGCTGTTTAGGGTTTTCTCGGTCTCGACACGGAGCACATCTGCTATCGAACTGATAGCACTCTCGTCGAAATCTACAATAACGAAGACCGAATGTACTCGAGCTACATCGTCGGCGTGATGGGAACAGGCAAGAAAGAAAGCGTGCCATACCTGAGGCCCCGTGAAAAAGCCAGAGAGAGGATTGCCTTTGACGATACTCTCTGTCAAAGTCTTCAAGAGTCGAGGGATTTTTGGGGCTCAGGCCGTGTTCCATCTTGCAATGTCACGACAACGTTTGGCGAAATCTTTGCCCTGGGGCGTAATGTGTTTCAAATTAAAGCAGCCACGTTCGTTCGAAGAACAAAAAACAAAAGAAGAAAAGCCGGAAAAACAAAAACGACAGGTTCAGAGATTCGGTAGGCAAAAACCGAATCCCGTGTAACAAGAGCTAACGATTTGTATTAAACTCTAATTTTCTTGCTCGTCGGATGTTGAGCATATCATATTTCGAAGCTTTGTAATGAATGAGATCTCGTCCGGAGGAGGAGCGATACAGTCACGAGTCACCCGGCACGGTCGGGGCGGAAGAAGCAGCAGTAGCAGTAGCATTGCCGTTGGAGCTGGTCAAGCTCGTGCGGCTGTCGTAGTCCCAGCACAGCAGCTTCCGCCTGACCTCTTCGGCGCTCAGTGCGGCGTCGCTCTCGTCGTCGTCGTCGAAGTCGTCGTCGCATGGCTTCCAGGCTTGGAACAGAGAGGCGAGGACGTTCACGACATGGCTCATGTCGGGCCTCATCGACGCATCTCTGTTGGTGCAATGCCCTGCCAGCTCCGCCACGGTGCACAAGCTCCGCTTCATCTCGTCCTCGCCCTCCTCTGCCATCGTGGCGGTGGCCATGGTGGGGTCGATGGCCGTTTCGAAGAAGAGCTGTCGCTGGCCGGCGGCTCTGCCGAGCACAAGGCGGCGGAACCAGGGGACGAGCTGGAACCTGCCGTCCGCAAACCGATCGTCGAGCGCTCGCCGGCCCGTGATCAGCTCCATCAGCACCACGCCGAAGCTGTATACATCTCCTCTGGTGGTGATGTGCCCAGTAACTGTTGCAGTTTGTTTTCGCGGCCAGTGATCAGCTAGATTGGAAACATCTATTTCTAAGCATCGATCGAGATGATGCTTTTTATCGAGGCAACACACGCATCGTCGAACGGTGTCTCACTTACGTGCGTACTCGGGGGCCAGGTAGCCGAACGTCCCGGCCACCATGGTCTGGATCGACTGCCGCTCGCCCTCGGGCACGAGCCTCACGAGGCCGAAGTCGGAGATCTTCGCCCTCCGGTTCGCGTCGAGCAGGACGTTGGACGGCTTCAGGTCCCGGTGGATGAAGCTGTTCTGCGCGAGCCCGTGGAGGTACTCGAGGCCGCGCGCGACGTCGAGCGCCACCGACAGCCGGTGGCTCCAGCTCAGCGGCTCCAGGCCGCGCTGGGCGTGCTCGAACAGGCGGTGGCTCAGCGTGCCGCCGCTCATGTACTCGTACACGAGGGCCTTCTCGCCGGCCTCGACGCAGTAGCCGAGGATGGAGACGAGGTGGCGGTGGCGGAGCTTCGTGAGCAGGCCGAGCTCCGACTCGAACTCCTTGAGGCCCTGGCGCGACGCGGCGGAGGCGTGCATCCGCTTCACCGCGATGGGCGTGCCGTCGGCGAGGCGGCCGCGGTAGACGGAGCCGAAGCCGCCGCGGCCCACGAGGTTGGCGGCGCCGAAGCTGTCGGTGGCCATCTGCAGGGTGCGGAGCGAGAGCGCGAGGCGCGGGTCCGACCCCAAAGCCGGGGGGGGCTCGGGGTTGCCGGAATCGGGCGGCCCGGGAGCTAGCGATTTCTGCAACGGCAGCTCGGCGCTCGGGCGATGGCGGCGCGTCTGGTACCTCGATAGGAGCCAGACGAGGAGCACCGCGACGCCGACGACGACGGCCGCGAGGGACGTGCCGACGGCGACAAGCGGCCGCGAACGCCGTCCGGTGCTTAGCGCGGCGGGCGTATCGTCGGGCGCATCGTCGGGCGGCGCGGCGACGTCCGTGCCGATCAGCGGGTTGCCGGCGGTGTTGAGCTGGACGCGGCCCGGGAACGCGGGGACGGGGCCCGTGAGGTTGTTGAAGCTGACGTCGAGGAGCTTCAGCGAGGCGAGGCCGAGGAGGGACGGCGGCAGCGGCCCGGCGAGGCTGTTGTTGTTGAGCCGGACGGTGGCGAGCGAGGAGAGCTCCGCGAGGCGGGGGCTGATCGAGCCCGAGAGGTTCGCGCCGGGGAGGCGGAGGGCGACGACGACGTTGGCGGCGGGGTCGCAGCCGATCCCGGCCCACGGCGGCGCGCCGCACGGGTCGTCGCCCGCCCACGACGGCACGAGGCGCGCCGGGTAGCCCGCGGCGGCGAGGAACGCCAGCAGCGCCCCGACCGCCGGCGCGCAGCCGGCGCCGGGCTCGTCCCCGCAGAAGTAGTTGTTGGCGAACGTGAACGCCGTCCCCGGCCCGAACCTCGGGATCGGCCCGTCCAGCCGGTTGTTCTCCAGCGCCAGCACCTCCAGCTGCTTCATCCCCGCCGCGTACTCCCCCGGGATCGGCCCCACCAGCTGGTTCCCGTTCAGCCTCAGCTCCGTCAGCGCCTCCGCGTTCTCCGCCAGGCTCGCCGGCAGCGTCCCCGAGATCTGGTTCTGATGCAGCCACACCTGCCTCAGCGCCCTCATCCTCCCCACGCTCCCCTCCAGCGTCCCCGTCAGGAACGGCCCCTGCTGGTTGTTCGCCTGCAGGATCTGCAGGTTGGAGGCGCCGAACGTCGCCGGGATCGCTCCCCCCAGCCTGTTGTACGCCAGCCGCAGCGCCCTCAGGCCGCTCAGCCCCCCCAGGTACTCCGGTATGGCGCCGCGCAGGCTCGTGTTGGTGAGCGACAGGTTGGTGAGGAGCGCGGAGGCCTGCAGCCCCGGCGGCAGCGCCCAGCCGCCGCCCGACGCGTTCAGCCCCGGGTTGTCGCTGAGCGAGAGGTAGAGCAGGCTCGGCAGGCCGTCGAAGAAGTCCCCCGGGATGCCGTCGAAGGCGTTGCCGTCCAGGTAGCACGACTGCAGGCTCGCCAGGCCGCGCAGCGTCGGGAGCGGGCCCGCCAGGGCGTTGCCCTGCAGGGCGAGGGCGGCGAGGGAGGAGAGCTGGTTGAGGCGCGGCGTGAGGGTGCCCGTGAGCCCGCGGTTCGCCAGGGCGATGGCGGAGACGGCGGAGCCGGCGCATTTGATCCCGGCCCAGGAGGAGCAGGGATCCGCGGCGGAGGAGTCCCACTGCAGCAGCTCCGCGCCGTTCTGGATATGGCTCTGCAGGTCCAGAAGCACGGCTTTGTCGGCTTCGTCCATGGCGGCGGCGGCGATGGCGGCGGCGGCGATGGCGGCGGCGAGAATCCATAGCCACAGGGAAGACCTGCTTCTGCGTGCGGCGGCGGCGGCGGCGGAGATGGAAGCGAGGAGCATGGCGATGGCCGGAAGCGCTTCAGAGAAACAAACGACGGGCGCCGCAGAGAGAGCAGAAAGAAGGGGAAAGAGGAGGGTGCCACGTCGGACGCCGAGCTGGCACGCCACGTCGGACGCGCGCCGCCACGTCACCCCGCCAGGCTGGCCGAGCGCGTCCCCGCGGAATGCCAGCTCAGCATTTTGCTTCTTCTTTTTTGTTTTTCCCCCGTTCTAAATCTCTGCGGATTTCTTTGCTTTTTTCCGCGATTCCTCGGCCACAAAAGCAAACGAAACAAAAAAAAACAAAAAAACGTAGGGAATTATATTTCTTGTTTCCAAAGCCAAATGTTTTTTTGAGCTCGAAAGCCCTTTTTGCTTTGATTCATTGTTTGGTAATCCGGCAACTACTCCATCATAATTAACCCAACCGATCAATCGAACAATTAACTGAGAATGATCGCTCGATTTCATTCGTTACAATGCTATGAAGGCTATCGGTTACGGGGATCCTGTGATCGACAAAGGTAATGAAACTGGATACTCAACAAGAAGGGACATCGGCGCATTTTTACTGTCAGATCATCTGGGATTCTCGAGCTTTACTTGGGGACTTTGCAAACCTCTGGCCCCCACCCCCCATCAGCAAGCTGCTATCAGAGCTTCCCAAGCTTCTGCTTGAAACCTGAATACTTTTGGTCATGCAGTTCGAAGCGCCCCACGATCCTGACACGTGCTACACCCCTAATCCAATAGACCTGATCCCCACACCACACCCCTGCCGATTCTCATGGAGTTTGACCATCATGCAACGATGATGATTAGCTAACATGAGTTGTAATATGTGTATTAGTACGTATCGTATCTTCAAAGTTTTAGGCAAGATCAACTTGTATGATATATATAGGCACACACACACACACAGGCACGCACGCATATATAGGATCCAATTTGCAAAACACTTTTGTCTTTATGACCACGGCAAATAAATAGCCTGGCATTGGCTTAACTATATCACTTACCTGGCATTTGCTTGACTATACTATATGAGAAAATCATTTGTACAGATCATAGATCACATTCGATTGCAAAGGGTTAACAAGGCACACATTGACAGACAGATCACAGATCACAACAAAAGGATCAAGATTGATCTATATAGTACTATTATTACAACAAAGTTATTTCACTAACCAATGTTATGGTTCTCAAAGATGAAACTAGTAAATTAGACGGTCCACAAAATGATCTCTGCAACATGTCTTTCGTTGAGTAATCAAATCATCAAGTTTCCAAAACATCCAATTCTCACTGTGCAAGCTTGCTTGATGTTGCCAAGAGACCATAGGGCAAGGGCAATATCATTATACGTTCACGAAAGTACAGAAGAACTTACCAGAGTCTTCCGTTGCTTCTCTAATCTCATGGTCTTTCGCTCCATTGGTCGGTTTCCTCGGCTAGACCTCCACCATTCTGGGGCTGTACCAAAACAAAGAGGGACACACTGAGCAGCAATGCCTAAATAATATTTCCTAGCTCCTCAGGTCACCTTGTGCAGCACCAATGGTTTGTCCTAGCTGAATGTGCAGAACTTGTCCTAGCATAGCAGCACTTCTCCAGTACAATATCAGCCTGTACCTCATAATTAGTAGCTCTCTGATGCTTTACAAATCCATTTATTTCAAGAACAATTAGAAAGAACACAAACCATTTCAGTGACAAACAAGAATTCCTCTAATTCTACCAGCAAGATCTGCTATTCAATGATCTTCCACAATCCAAGCATGCCAATTACTGCTAATCATTACTTACAAGCGGTTTATTCAAAACAAAACTCCCAATGGCATATCTGTTTTTTTAACTTTGAACATGATTTATGTACAGAAAACAAGTAGCATGATGAATGAGAAGGCCAACTGACAAAACTGCAGAGCAACCAACTGGCATGGAAAAATAAAAAATGCCAATAGTGTCTCCTTCGCCTCCTCCACTCATGGTGAGCAAACATACCATCATGTCATGTGGACACCAAATTTACTATACAGGATTAAGTGGCAAAACTCCCAGAGGAATGTCAATTTCAAATCCTTCCAACAATCATGAACCACAAAGACTGCAGCTTGAGTTGCGCGCCTTTGGGTGGGCCATTTATTCTGTAAATGCCTCGGCAATGGAGTGCCTCGTCCAATGATTTTCTGTTGATTATCAATTTTACGAGTTTCAAGTATGAGTATGAGCTTGATGAAGTACATACTTCACAACCTCATAAAATGAAACAACAATCCCAACAGATGGTCCTGTCCGTGCAACTCTAGGGACAACACCAGCAAATAATCCAGAGATGCCTCCTTCCCTACAACCAATCCATTTCCTTGTGATCATCAATGAAATAGCATTTACCCTAGAATGATATTTAGGTTCTGTTTGTACAGACTTTCTTTGATCCCTTCATATGAAACATTTTGGAAACATATCTAGAAAATTTGAAATTGTAAATAACTCTAGTGTATATAAAAGGGTTTTCTGAAGAGATAAACGTGTTTACCTCCAAACTTGAGTTAGAACCTGCAATGTGCTGGCCCTAACAAGCTTTGATGGATCCTAGAGCAGAAAAGATATATATATTAATGAACATAAACAGAGTAAAATCCTGCCATAAGATGTGGAAGATGTCTGACCTGAATTTGTCGCCTTGTTTTAGCCACATCTAAAGGACACGTTGCAGCTGCAGCTATGGTCCCAGCAACATAACCTGCTGCAAAATTGGCACCGAGGACTCTTGCTGCACTTGGCTCAGCACCCAAATCGTCTGTTATTCTTCTTCTTAGCTAAAAATACCATCAGCAAAACAGTTACAATGTCAAGAAAGACAAAGTCTTTTACTCGAAGATCGAGCTGAGCAATGTTACAAACCAAGACCACCATTTTCTGAGAATTCAACACTAACCCTATCTTTATAACCAGCTGTGTGATTTTCCTATCATGCTACTAAGATCTTGACAGTCTGGAATCACTTAATACATACGTTTGTATGATCCCTATCATCTAAGCCTTAATGGCATCAGAGCCAACCCCCCTTCTATTCAGCATGATGGCATCCGGCTTTAGTCTCATTGGCTTACTTCTTGAATGTTTGTAGTAAGCCTTATTGCACTACCTGCCAACATTTTGTACAATGAAATTGACAATATGATTGGTAAAATGGTTTCATGTAAGTAAGAAGGGTGCATCTCTCACCATGCTCGTATTGGATGCCCAAATCCATAACGAGATTTTAAGCTTTTCGTTTGTAAAGTGGGCAACTTATCCAGAAAACTAAAACGCACTTTTCTGGATTCCGTTTGAAAATTTGACAGCTTTGCTGGAAATGCAAAATCTTGAACAAAAAGTACAGTTGTTAAGGCTTGTCACTCAATTGTAGACGATTTTAGTCTCAATAATAAACATACATAAGATGACGGATGATTTTATAGTATAGTATGGTCACCTGTCAACAGATTATCACATAGATGGAACACCTAACAGATGTCTTAATTTGACTACCACACTGCATACAGTATGCCTAAATAATGCTATAAACATTCTTCTAGAAGATGTCACCAACTCACTCTAATATTGCCTACAAAAATTTATGTATAGGAAGTTCTGATCTTTTATACAACAATAGACATACACACATGACTAAAATGGTTTTTCTATAAAACAAATCTGATGAAAATGACACCAACCGGCTCCAATGTTGCCCAACAAATGGCAGAAAATGGAACATCTCGTGCAAGCTGTGCTCCTGCTCCAGTCCACAATGCTTTAATTCCTTTTGCTACATAAATTAAACATTTGTTGGTAAATAGGGAGAGCTTATTTTTTCTTGTCCATAGAATTGGAATAAGAGCAAAATAGAAAGTAGTCAAAATCAGGCTGATAAACATTCAACTCACAGCGTTCTCCAGAAGAGATCGTCACACTTGACAGAACCTCCAAAAGTACTTTTCCCATGCCAGGTGGTTTAACACCAGATCGAATTTCCCTTTGTGCCTGTAAAACATCTTATTCAATTTCTCTCCCTTTGATTTCTGTTGCCCTAAAAATGGGATAATACTTATTTATGTATTCATCAGTTTAGTCTCAAACGGCATGTTGGCCGCATAAGTATTTCTCATCTTTCTTCATGCCTTCTCTAGATCTGGTGGGCCATAATAATCTGTCTTTCTTCTTCCTCTGAACACTGTACATAGTGATCAACTTAACAGTCTAGTCTTTCACGCCACATTGGCCTCATATAAAACATTCACGTTTCTTCCTTTCTTAGACATTAATATAATCTCTCTTGCTTCCTGTTCGGGTGCTAAACCTAATGGTGAACTACATCCCAGGAAAATGGTAAATCTCACAAGCCTCATTACTAGAAGAAGATAAACAAAATATTGAAAATTTGGGAATGTGTCTACCTGCATTCGCACCCTTGCCAACTCAATTGGTGAGCAAATGATGCAAGCCAGAGATCTAGCTAATGAGCCTGCAACGAGGGGAGCATAAGGAGTTAACTGAGGCTGATTGTTTGCTGCATATGCCTCAAGATAGTCTCGGAAGATATCATAGCATGGCAAGTAAATCCCAACCTGTAAATATAAACAATGCAAAACTGTAAGTCAAGAAAAATTCGTTGAATCCTAGCCTTATTAATGTATAACGCATTGCATAATCTCACTGTTGGCACTGCTAGTGCAAGTCCAGCAGATGTTCCCCTCCAGAGTCTAGAAACACCCTCCTATATTTCATTTCAATCAGATGACCACAAGATACTTTGCAAACGATACCCCAATAAACAAAATTTGTACAACATACCTGCCGTATAATCTTGTAAAAGACATCAAATGTGCTACTGTACCGGAAACAGCTAGGTGGGCAGAGTGGTGCTGTGCCAGATACACCACCACGTGGACACACAGGGGGACACTGTCAAAAGTCAACATGAAGATTATATAAACATACTAAAAAATATGTTAACATGCTTACAACAGAATAAAGAACAAAAACAAATGGACAAGTGTGTAAGATAATATTTACCACAAACTCTGGGGTAAGTGTCAGCTGTCTCCTTACATGCTGATATGGTTCGTTTGCAGCTTGTGCCTGCAGCCTGGTCTGCAATGTACAAGGGTATTAGCTGAATCGTAACCTTTATTTTCAAGAACATTGATATTCGCGCATCTATATGAAGTAAAAGAGAAACGTTGACGGTGCTACTATTGAACAAAAAAAGTGATTGTTTTTCCTGTTTACTCGCTCTCTTTCTTAGATTTACAATATAATAGTTTCCCTGATACATCATCAATCTCCTTCCCGCAACCATAAGTAAGAAGGATCTTTTCTCATCATATGTCCTCTTCCCCGGACGCCTCTCTTGGAATTCCAAGAGGAGGAAATGGGATTTCTCTACTCTTCCTCTTCCTCTTCAACTGCTCTTTCTACTGCAGCAATTGGTATATGACATTGTCCGCTTTTCACGTTCACACACACTCTCTTTCTCTCTCACACTCTCTTACACACATACAGTACGCATAGAGACGGATAAACGCATACATTAACATCTATTTGTGTATCTCGAAATTTGGTACACAACAAAAGAAAGCGAGCGGAGAGAAAGCATTGCAAAAGAGAGAGAGAGAGAAAAAAAAAGGGAGTTGCTAACCTTGACGACGTCCAAGGGGTTAACAATGATGGCGGAGATGACGGCGGCACCGGCAGCAGAGATGGCACGCTCGGCAAAATCGACCTTGGTGCTCTCGTGCCGGAAAGAAGGAGAAGAAGAGGAGGAGGAAGAAGAAGCGGCGGCGGCGGCAGCAGCAGCAGCAGCGGAGGAAGGAGCGGCAGCGGGAGAGGGGGAAGAGGAAGAAGAAGGCGGCGAAGAGGAAGGAGGGGAGTCGAGTCTGGGGGAGAAGAGGGAAGGATCGATGGCACGTTCGTCGCGGCTGCCAACAGGAGCGAAGGCACGATCCATGGGGAGCTCGGGCTGCAGCGAAGCCGTCCTTCCTTCCTTCCTTCCTTGAGGAGAAGGCGGCAAAATCAGAAACCTGAAGAAGAAGAAGAAGAAGAAGACGGAGAAGAAGAAGAAGAAGAAGAAGACGGAGAAGAAGAAGGGTTTTGCCAAGAGGTCACGTGTTCGATTCCGGGCCAGGCCCGGAACAAAAATAAAACCTCCCTTGCAACACAAGCAAACTAACCTCTTTCTCTTTGTGTTCTTTTTTTTATGTTGTTGTTAACACCAACACTTGAGAGTGAGTGTGTGATTGCTTTGGGCGTTGATTTTTTTTCTTTGCCGGAAACCACCCGATTACCGTGGACAGCATATGCATCGATAATATGCTTTCGTGTGCCGATCGATCCTGCAAAGGAAAATAAAAAAAGGCCCCACATTCGATATAATCTGCCTTCTTTCTGTATATGTCGGAAACCACAAATGTTTCTTGGTGCAGAAGTTGCAAGGACGGTGGTGGGGGGGCCCACATCCAAGCACTCGAGGGAGCTCGTATTGCCTCTTCTTCTTGCTGCTTGATCTGATGGGCTGCTAGACACACCGACTATATCCTGTGTATTTGATCTAGCTAGTACGAATCATACGTATTTTGAGAAAATTGGATGCATCGTGTCAATCTGTGAAATCGTACATGAAACAACCAGAGTTACCATGCGCAACATCGCCATACTCGATCTGCTCGTTCGGGGAGCTTTATCGTGGGTTGGATCGGAAACCTTGTTGTGGATGTATACGTACGAGCTGAGTTGCTGCTTTGTCGTATATGTCAATCCTCATTCCAAGGCATGTCAAATTAAAATTCCACGCAACGGCTCCTTTGAGCAAACAATGTATTATCGGACGATTTTCATGGACCCCTCACGAAGCTACCATTGCCAGGTGGACACACTTGCAGAATCTTCCAGGTCAATGAAAAGCTCTGGAAGGTCAATCAAGCAAAGAAGACACCGAGTCGCGGACTGCATGTAGTAATAGAAACCGTGTAGAATGGGCTTGTAACAGTAGATTGCCAAATTGCCAGTTCTATGCTGTGAATATATTGACTATTCTTGTTGCGTTAACGGATATGATTGGCTAGTCACGCTCCACCGTATTATACATAGATACCTCACATGCAACGGCTTTTGCATACATAACGGGTTTTGGGTTCAAATCCAGTGCATATGTTGTAACTATAGTTTAGTGCCGAAAGAGCCGTCCAGAAACTGTTGTACATAGACAAAAGCTACCAACAACCTAACTCATGTCTAAGATGGTCTTCTATAAATCACAGATTGGCACTATCAGGGATATGACATTCAAAGATGCCATATATATCTATATCTATATATATATATACATATATATTCTCCTCAATGCATTGTCTTGTTGGAGGGAATCTGGACAATAGGAAATGCATTGTTAGGAGCAAAGGAATCAAGACATAGTTTAGACTTGAGAAGGAGAAGCCAAATGAAAAGGGTTCTTGGTTGGTTGGCCCAAGAGACAAGAGAGACTATGCAATCATACTTGCCATTGCCAATCTGTGGATTACAGAACAAAGAAACCGCCCTCGCACTCGCCAAAGGCAGGCTGGCGAACATAATCGAAGAATCTGCTGTAAAGTGGATCTTGGCCTCAAGTGCATCAAACCTTCGAAAACTTTGGAGATTCACACGCGAAGCTTATCCAAGTTTTAGCCAAGCTCAAGGGAAATTTAAGAGAACAGAGGCATAAGAGGTGAGAGCATATAATAAACATGCAAAAGAGGAATCAAACACCACTGGACAGCCTTAAATAGCAAACACAAGGATGCCATCTAACTAGCTTTTGCACGCCAAATGATCAAGTCATCGGGATACTTTACCATGGCAACTACTGGTGATGACTTCTATCCACAAGATGTGCAATTGATCCACAGATACTCTTCGTAGATCTTGATAGCTTCCAGCATTTAATCTTTATCAGCTCCAGATAACCATTCATAAATCACACTTATACTGCAAGAAGGATTGCAAAAATTGATTACGAACTGATTACGAACAGCCAACACAAAAAAGGATTACCAGCTGATTCCTGAGATTCGAGTTTAAACTCAGTTAGCGGTATTCATCGCATTTAATGCAATGGTAATTCATAATTCTCTCTACAAGGCTGCCAACTTGAGGGATAAGCCGTTGAGTTCTTTGATTCCACAAATGAAATGTGAGGGAGTGATTCAAGATCAGCTCCAAAGACTGATCTGTTTCCTGTTGCTGCTGTTCAGTCACCGGTGCTGCAAAGTATCTGTCACAATGCAAATTATGCTTATTACTTCATAAAAGTAGTCTTCCATAAAATTCAGAATCACCCAGAGACGCATCTAGCATGCATCGAGAAGCTGGACTACTGCAGGATTGTTTACCTGTGTCCTTACCCTAGAATCCACAGTAGCTCTACATCTACAGTTTTTTATAAATGTACCAAGGTATCAAATTACCCATACCTTGAAATCTTTTCAGAGCTCAAGGGAAATAAACATTCCTGGGACTTGATGTATGATTTCCCAGGTGGTTGTGTGCTGTCACCATTACTGATTCTTGTTGCATGCGCAACTCGAGTCAACAACTCTGCTCCATTGTAGTCTAAAAGCTCACCATTATATGTAGCTGTGAATTCCGCCATGCACTGCAGCAAGAAGGGGCTGCATGCAGCATAAATACAATTCAGTAGAAAGAAATGTATGTTAACACCCCTCCTATCAAG
>JBBBWG010000003.1:23652-58551 GCA_037176905.1 Azolla pinnata
CATAAAAAATAAATACCTTCCTTTATCAAAAGCCATAACAGCACCATTTAGCCTCGTTTTGGTATCTTTCAGCATCTCTTTACACACAGTATTATGTAGCAAATCCAATGGCTTGAGTAATATAACATCTGTGTCCAGATAGGCTCCACCATACCTGGGTTGTGTAATATACGCACTGATTAATAAACATATTCCTCCTTTCATACAGCTTGTTATTCATTGAGATTCAATGATGAAACACTTACTTGTAGAGCACTGCAAGGCGTAGAAATTCAGTGTAATGAATGTGGAACAATGGCATATTCCTCCAGGTAAGCCAAACAGATGCAGCTACATCAGCTTGGGTTCCCTCTAGTAAATCTTCCAAGTTTGGCCGTAGAACAGCTACCTTAAATCTAACAAAAACAACAAAAGAAAACTTTTTAGGTGTACGTCAATTCATGAAGACTGCAGTCTCTGTTTTAAGTTGCATTATACAACAACCCAATTTTTATCATCCAGTTACTGAAGACTTTATATTTTCAGATAAAACTACTGGGCCTGTGCACAATTTCAGCTACACTTAAATCTGCATACAGGTTGCTGCAAATATCGTCTAACCACACCTGAATATGTCAGGAAAAAAATTTCATCTGTAACAAATGCGGCAGACAAGATGAATCAAGAGAGACACTAGATTGAACTGTCAACTTATCACCAGAGGGTATATTACAGAGATCAGTAATTACACTTGTCAAGGCCATAGTTCATAAGCAGAGGAGTGAAGCATGGGGAGTATAAGCTCACAAAAGATACAAATGGTAAAAGACACATTCTCTGCCTTTGCAATCGAAGATGATGTATAACCACACATCATTGCAATTAATATTAATTAAAGGATAGACAGATGTGTATATCTAGCATAGGTGGCAATAAGACAGCTCAGCGCCACACTGTACCAGATGGAGATTGAGATTGAACACCATCTTGCATAGTAAGACAAAGTATACATGTACCAAATTTGCAACGGCGGTCATATGAAGCTATGGAAACTCAGTATTCTATCCAATCTGGTCAGCTAATCTGGTTATTCCTCATAGAGGATCTATTTATATAGACACATTGCAAGACTGTTCTAATCACAGATACAAATAAGAGAGGAGAAAGACGTCCTCATTATTGCATGCCCATCATAAATGTATTTCATACCTACACATGACATTGTATATGAAAAAAACAGAAGATGCAAAGCAAAATCTATAAAATTTAATCCTGTGTACTTACGCACAATACATTGCATAACATAGAGCTCAGAAAGTATACACACATGGCAATCAATGAGAGCATAGCAACTTACCCATCAACCACAAAGGTTTTAAAAAAGTCAAACCCGATTGTCTCAGAAAACACTACAACACACGCCTTGGGATGGAAATAGAACAGACTTTCTAAACCACGCTGATGTCTGACAGTGTAGCTCGATGGGGAAGTAGTCCAGGCCATAAAAACATTAATATCGCATTTATTGCTTCCAAAAAACTGCTCTAAGAACTTGGTAAAAGTCAGTGTGGGATCTAAACCTGGAAAGAAACCCCATTTTCTTCTTATGAGGGTACGCCCAGATGGCATATCCCCACTTTGGGGAACAAAATGTTCTTTGATAACTTCAGAGGGCCTCAAAGAATCTGAAGTCAACGCTTCAAGGACGGATCTTCCAATTCTTTTGCCATTTTCCATGGTTGATGTATCATCAATAGCTCCAGTTTCTGTTTTCTTGCCAGATACAACTGTTTCAGCATTTCCATGATATTCTTCTTTGTTTCCGGTTTTGATTATTGGTCTCTGTGTTTGAGATCTTTGTAATGCCTTCAGTATAACTTTATCACCCCCACTCAGGCCACTACCCGCAAATGTGTCAGGATCCTGCAAAAGAGGATTATTTGCTGGATTTAACGGATCAATAGGAGCTTTGACAGATCGGTCTTTCCTGTTAGAATCTGCTTTGCTTGGTTTCTTCTCAGCCCACAAGCGCTTGTTGTTCACCAAGAGTAACGCATCTTCGATACCTGTAATCTGTGAAACTGTATCCCTAATATCTTCATCTACAGGCTCATCGTCTGAGCTAAAGATTAGAGAGCATTTATCACCTATGTTTCCATTCCTACAGCCACTACTAAGGTCTGTATGCTGAAATTTCTTGTCACCACTTCGAGTTTTAACTCTCGAAATCAATTGATTTGTTGAGCTCCTGTAATTAGCCCCCCTTCGAACAACACCCAACATGTGATCCCATACAATTCCAGCCTGTTGGTGACTACTGCTCCTGATTATTGCCTTATTAATAGATTTTGACTGCCCATTGCTGGACAAATAACTAGATTTGTGTCTACCTCCCATATCCTCTAATGGATCCCATCTTGGTAGAACTTGTAAAGCACGTCGTTCTACACCATTCATTGCCTTTGCATTTACATGCATATCATCACTACTCTCTTCCCGTATGGACCCCTGGGCTGTTCTGTTCACGAGCATTTCTATACTGTCAATGGATATAATAGGTATATGTTCAGTTGTCTGTGATGCTGATCCATCATTCTTTTCTTTTCTTTCTTTTTCAACATTACTCTTTAAAGATTTCTTGTCATTACCACCTTCATCAACAGGAATTTTCTTCAATGTCTCATCGTCATCATTATCTCCTTCATCCACAAGAGCTCTCTCGAGCTCCTCACGTGTGCTTTCTTTCTGTTCTCTTCTCTCTTCATCTTTCTCGCCATTCCTGTCACGATCCTTCTCCTTACCAATTTCTTCATTTTGCACACCATCTTTATCATCTTCTTCGTAGCTTTCTTTCTCTTTTCCATCCCAATCTAGTCTTTCCTCTCCCAGAGATCTGTGAACACTCTCCTCACTACTTTCTTCATTTTGCTCGCCATCTCTGTCATCTTCTTTGTAGTCTTCTTTCTCCTTTCCATCTTCATCTACTCCATCCTCTCCTAGAGATCTCTGAACATCCTCTTCTACATCCAAATCACCATCCACATCCACACTCTCATCATTTTCTTCCTCTTCCTCTTCTTCCTCTTCCTCATCATCGTCAGCTTCCTTACCCAAAACAGAGGATACATTTCCTATTTTGACACCATCATCCATTCCATTCTTTAAGGATACCAGATGAAAATCCTCTTTTTTGTCTGTACCCAACAAATCTTCGACTGAGCCATACCTATGCCGATCATCAATATCAAATGTATCCGCCCCTAATTCTTCATGAACGGCTTGATGTTGGTGAGTCACTTCGCCTTCAACACCTTGCCGACGACTCGTTTCTTTACCTTGAGCAACAGCTCGAGGATGAGGGATCTGATGGCCAGAGAATCGTACCTGAGGAAAGGCAGAGATGGATCGGCGACCGAGGTGATGGAGTTTGTTGCTCTGATCCTTGATCTGGAGAGGGGGGTTTCCGATCTTTGCTTCGAAAATCGCGAGGGTGCAGAAGAGGAGAATAACTGTGAGGAGGCCATAGATGCATGCTCTATGCTCGTGAGTCTGCTTCTGTTTCTGAGAGTGAGGAGGGCTATGTCTGCTCAGACGGATCAGGCGTGATGAACCCGGCCGAGGCATGGCGTGCACTGTTTGCATTAGCTCTGTTCCTGCTTCTCCATATCCGCCATCTCTGTCCTGTTTCTGTCCCTTCTCCCCTGTTTCTGTCCCTTCTCCCCTGTTCCTGTCCCTGTCCCTGTCCCTGTCCCCTGCTCTAAAGCACACTTTCCATGACCTTACGGAGTCTGAAGGGTATGTAAGGAAAATAATGGAAGCTTAGCATGCTTCAGAAACAGAGTTCTCTGTTTCCTGTTGTCATGGGCTTGACACAAAGTAGGGTTAGGGACGTTCTTCAGAATTAGGTCAGAAACAGAGGTCTCTATTTCCTGAATCATACATTTCTGCACCTCTGTCTTTCCATGCTTGACATCAGATTGTGCCCACAAAGAAAGTGCCGCTGCAATCCAAAACAGGGTTAGGAACGGTCTTCAGAATTGGGTAAGAAACAGCGGTCTCTGTTTCCTGCATCATACATTTCTGTACCTCTGTCTTTTCCATGGCTTGACATCAGATTGTGCCCACAGAGAAAGCGTCGCTGCGATCCAAAATAGGGTTAGGGACATTCTTCAGCATTAGGTAGGAAACAGAGGTCTCTGTTTCCTGCATCATGCATTTCTGTACCTCTGTCATTCCATGGCTTGACATCAGATTGTGCCCACAAAGAAAGCGTGCAATCCAAATAGGGTTAGGGACATTCTTCAGCATTAGGTGAGAACCAGAGGTCTGTGTTTCCTGCATCTTACATTTCTTTACCTCTGTCTTTCCATGGCTGGACATCAGATTGTGCCCACAAAGAAAGCGTGCAATCCTGCGGCTCAAACTAAGGCCATAGCTTCATGTTATTGTGTGAGTTGTTTTATTCACCTTAGAAGTATCAAAGGTCTCATTTTTCTGCTGTAAGAACGTCGCTATCATCTTCCATCTCCATCTCCATCTCCATGTCAATATGAATCCGCCGCCTTTGTGGAGGTCTCTGTCATCTGCATATCCAAACAGGGAGAGGTTCTATATCCGAATGAACGTTCTTACCATCATCTTAATCTCCATGGTTTGTTATTTTTCCTATCGATAGCCTTTGTATAGTCGGGATCTGGGCGGTTTATCAACATTTCATTTTCTTGTCATGATTGCTGGCTCCACCTTCATCTCTTAGGGCTGTGAGCTTTTCTAAGCTCCCATTTCCTGTTATGAGTGTTGTTTTCAATGTTCATGATGCATCTTCATGTTGTTTTCTGCGTCAACGCTTGATAGAAAAGGATGGCAGCAGAGAAGAAGCTGGAAAAAGCCAATATTTCAAGATTGGAAGCTAGACAAACTTAATCACACTTCAAATGATTGAAGTCCCTCTGGTGAGCTTTGACCACTGGTCACATTCACAATAAGGATAGTGATGCATGTTGCACTTTAACATTTTTCATGGTATGCAGTGGGATCGCATCCCATCAAACAAAATTGTCCTGTCTTGCATAGAAAGCATGTGGAAACAATCACGGTACTGAATATGGCAATGCACTATGCCTTCTCGAAAGAATGCTGCAAGAGGAAATAGGACATGATAATCTGATGTTCCATGTTCCATATTCCAGAAAAAAGATTGATACACTATCACATTATTTATAATGGCTCTAATGCAGATGTCTCAATTACTAGCAACCCTTTTGATATGGATGCGAAGTGTGGAAATGTTCAAGAAGCATTCAAACTATTCAATTGTATAGATGATCCCTATATTATTCACATGGACCTGCTATTACTGCATATATGCCGTGGTAACCACAAGATGGTTAGCAAAACTTGTGGTACCTTTTTTTATGAAGGTTGTGCATGTAGGTAGGTATGTATGTATGTATGCATGCATCTATATCCGGATATACAAGCTTGTGGTTAAAGCTAATCTTTTATGAAATGATGGTGCCTTTTTTCCCCCTGCAACAGGTATTGTTCTGCAGTATACCAGCTTGCTAACCTTTTGTGAAATGATGGTCCCTGCATGAACCAAAAATGGGTCAATCGAGATGACATTGACTTGGAATTCTTGTTGGAAGAATGAATCCTTCATACAGAATGCTAGATCAGTCGAAGAATTGTTTTTGGTTAATTTTTCCATTTGCAATCATCCATTCCTCCACTTTGACTGTAGAAACACATGTAAAAAAATATTTTTCTGCTCCATTTGTATCTAACGTTATTTTGATTCTGGTACTGTGTTCCTCCAAGATCTTTTCGCTGCAAATAAACAATGTTGGCTTTGCGTCAGATAAACCTCATATGATATGCATGAGAGGTTCGGATTGTGCTTGAAATATATTGCACTATGATGATGAGAAGTACTAATGGGCAGCAAGTAGTTAAGAATGATCATCTATAAAGAAGACTGATTAAATGTTTTCATTGATATGCTCATTACTTATGTATCGAGCGCCTAGGCACGGCAAAAACCCTTTCTCATCACCAATCTAATATTGCTTATCGGGGTCTTGAACAAATTCTTTTTGTTGCGAATATGATTAGCAATGGAGCTCATTTCCCCAATCCCATCTCATCAAATATGCTCAAGAAAAAGTATGTACTTGGAAGCTTGTCATCATGTTGGGTGCTATTAGGTCTAAAACTCATTTCTTAAGCGAATTTTTAGTGCTTCCTTGCAGGATATCTTTGATTTAGAAGTCCAAATTTAGAAGGGAAATTTAGGTGTTGTCGATGCCATTCTATTGTTTCATGGTTGATTCAACAATCTTTGGGGAAAGGAGAGCGATGATGGGTCAATCGGGTTTCTGATTTAAGGATGTTAGATGGGGGGCATTCATATCCTGCAAAAGCAAAGCTCAAATCATTCGGATCTAATGATCCAAAAGCTCTCAGATCGCTGCATTTAGCATTCAAGAGCGTTGGGCTATCCCACCGAAAACGGAGGTGTTTTCTCATCAAAGGGTCATGTAGTTTTTGCCATTGCTATTTGGAAAGCACACAGCTCTAGAGTTTTGCCATTGCTATTTGGAAAGCACACAGTCTAGGAGTGCTCTGCAGTCTTTGCCGTTGCTATTTTGGAGAGCACACAGTCTAGGATAGGAGTGCCCTGCAGTTTTCGCTATTGCTACGAGTGCTCTGGAGTCTTTGCCATTGCTATTTTGCAGAGCACACAGTCTAGGACAGGAGTGCTCTGCAGTTTTTGCCCTTGGTATTTGGAAAGCACACAGTCTACGAGTGCTCTGCAGTTTTTGCCATTGCTATTTTGGAGAGCACACAGTCCAGGATTGGAGTGCTCTGCAGTTTTTGCCATTGCTATTTGGAAAATTCTACTACACAGAGGGCACATTCTGCTACCCATCAAGGGTTTTGTGTGCCCTGCAGGCTTTGCCATCGCTATTTGGAAATTGCTTTTACACAGAGACACACACAGTCTACGACTCATCAAGGGTTTTGGTGCGCACTGGAGTTTTGCCATCAGAGAGACACACAGTCTACGACCCATCAAAGGGTCTTCTTGTGTACTGCAGCCTGCCGCCGCCATTTTGGATCTAGATATATGTAAAACACTGCTGCTACTACAGTTGATTCCACAGATTCTCTCATGCCCTGTTTTGTACAGGAATGCTTTACTGGCTGTGCCGCAGCTACTCCACCAAAGCTACAGAAAAACCCATTTCAAGTGATGCCCTCACCCTCCTCTCCCTCATCGGTAAGCAGCGGTGGGGCCCCTCTGTCGAATCTTCGATCCTACGCTCAGGGATCTCCATATCCAATGACCTCATCCACGAGCTCTTAACCTGTTTGTGCGAACCCAAGGTCGCTCTCCGGTTGTTTCTGTGGGCCAGGGGTAGGCCGCATCTCGAACTCAAACCCCAGTCTTTTCGGCTCATCAAGAAGTTATGGGGCCATACCAAGAATTTCGATGCCTTCCTCGAAATCTCGGAGAAATACAATGGCTTATCTTGTTCCATGTCAAAGAAAAGGTTGACCGTTTTGATCATGGGCTATGGTAGGGCTGGTATGGTCGAAGAAGCATTGGATGTTCTCAATAGAATGGAAAGCTATGGTTGTAAACCTGACCTGGTCCATTTCAACTGTGTTTTAGACACGCTGATCAAAGCTGAGCAGATCGATGAGGCGAAGAATATATATGCTCGGATGCTTGAATTGGGCCTTTCTCCAAATATCATCACACACACTATCATGATCTCTGGATTGGGGAAGTCAGGGAATCTCAGTGCCGCCTGCAACCATTTCATTAGAATCATCGAACAAGGATTTGAACCCGACCTTCAAGCTTTCACGGCCTTGATTTATTCTTTATGTAAAGCGAATGAACCAAGCCGAGCATTCGAATTGTTCCAGGAGATGCAACAAATGGGTCTTGAACCTGATGTGCCTGTTTACAATGTCCTTGTCCTAACACTAAGCCAAAAAGGTATGCTATCTGAGGCAGGGAAAGTGTTTGCTTCTATGGAGCATAAAGATCACTTCTCCAATTCTTGGAGTTCGGAAAACATTGTAAGAACTTACTTCAAGGAGAAAAACCTTGAGGATGCTTCGGAAGTTTTTCTTCATGCATTGCATAAGCCTGGTTCTGCAGGCTTGCCAGTGTATGCAGCACTTCTGTGCTCAATTTGCAGATCTGGAAAAACTGATGAAATCGAGAAACTGGTTGGTTTAATGCACGAGAAGGGTTGCATTGTCACTATCAATACATATAATACAGTTATAGCAAATCTTTGCACGGAGAGGATGCTGGATGAGGCTCGATTGGTGATGGTTGCCATGACAAAGGATGGAGTTTCTCCTGATATTTTTACTTACACCACCCTTATTAAAGGGCTTTGTGCCATTGGGAGAGTAGGCAGTGCTCAGGAAGTGCTTAATGAGATGACAGCTAATGGTTGTTGCCCGAACACATTTTGCTATAACACACTTTTGAATGGATTTTGTGAAGCTGGTTATATGGCGAAAGCGGAAGATTTGATGCAAAAGATGAGTCAGAACGGTTGTGCCCCTGATATAGTTACATGTAATATCTACGTGAAAGCTTTATGTAAAGAAGGAAAGCCTTATGAGGCATGCATGTTTTTGGATCAAGTGGAACGTTTTGGTTGTACTCCAAATAGTCGGACATTTGTAGTTCTCTTAAGTGCACTGTGTGAGAAAATGGACTTTGCAAAGGCATTTGATCTTTGTAAGCTGGTTATTAACCGTGGTGGAAAATTAGATGCCATTTGTTATGAGGTAATGATCCGACGGTTTAGTGAAGCAAACAAGCTGAATGAAGCAGAGGAACTTTTTAACCAGATGATTGAGAAAGGATTTTCACCAAATCTTCATCTGTATAACAGCTTGATAGATTGCTTTTCTAGGAATGGGTGCTCATCCAAGGTGTCAAAGGTCTTCAATTTCATGATAAAAAATGGATGTGCGCCGAACATCAGTACACATAAAGCAGTGGATGCTGCTTATCGAGCCTGCAATCAGCCGACTCTCTTTCCAGTTGAAGTGTGACATGATAATGGACTGTGATTTGTACAGTGCAATGCTTGGAGCTCCATATGCAGTAGAATATGTCCAGAAGCATGTGAAGAGGTTTTATCCAACAGGAAAAATCTTATATTTACTTGTCAAAGTTTCTGCATACTGTAAGACGAGGCTGCAGTCACATATGCTGAAAACCTCAGTTAAGATGATCAGAACAGGGCATTGATCAAGGTATATTTCTTTTACATTGACTGTCTTTTGCTAAAATACTTTAGCTTTGGCATCACTCTAAGGTATTCAGAGTTTCTGCCTTAAGATTTGGGGGTTGCTAGAGCTAACCTTGGGCACACTCTAGAGGAGGAAACCCTAAGGCCTTAGGCTCAACCTGAATGCAATGGTGGGAAGGTAGAACATCCTTCCCTACGAGCTTGTTAAGCAAAACAAGTGGCCAGGAGGTTAACCTTCAATAATGATAAGAAAATTATTTCTACTTATGGCATGGTGGCACTCCAGCCTCAATGGTTGCTGGAATGTCGAAAGCTCTGAAACGTTGACTTCCATCCTTGATGCTGTTGTGGATCAATAGGCAGCATCCATTGGTTGTGAGTCAATAGGAGAACGAAATCCATGTCATATTCAACTTTTCAGAGCTTTGGACATAAATGCCAATACAGTGCGACAAAGCAGTGAAAAAGTTTGACTGCCAAAACATGGTATGGATTTTTTTTCCCCTTATCGATACACAGCGAAATAGATGTTGCCTATTGATCCACAACAACCTCAGGAGTTGAAAGTGTTGCATGATCCGCAGGTACTAATTTTTTATCGTGATGCTCTTCAAGGCATTCATCGAAGGCTAAAGCCTGAACAATGAAATTTCCAAGTGAGATGCCTGTTGAAATATCTTGCTACACAATTCAAGTTTGCAAGATTTTCAATCTTATTTCTAATTTATTGGTTTCAGTTTCAACTGGTTCCTAATGATCCTATCTCTGTCAGCCATTGTTTTCTCCTTTGCGATGGCTCGTGTTCTGATACACGCTTCTTGCTTTTTGTTCTCTTCTGAATGTGTAAGGGAATAGACAGCTGAGGGCAGAAGAACAATGGGATGATACTTAACAGTTCCAGCCTATGTGGGTTAGAGGCCAAGAGCTCAAAGCAAACATTGAGTATATTGTATTGATGGATCCTCAAAGAACATTGATTTTGTGATGCTTAACATTGAATGTTCTGAATGCCATCATTACTGTATTTGGTATGAAGCAGTGCTTAATGATAAACAGTGCATCACTCATTTACATCTGAGAAAACTTAAAGTGCACGATATAGATCGAGTTGTAGTTTTGACCTGATCTTGTCATGGTTGCTCTTATCAATACAAGTATTCACCATTTACATCTCTTCTGCAGTTTGGTTATCTTGCCTCAGTCCACGTTTAAGGGCAAACAAAACCAGTTTTTGCCGCACTTGTTTGGTTATCTGCCTCATTAGAGGTATGAATCATATGACTTTCTGTCACCGTACTTTTGTACAACACGAGCACAAGTATAAATAGAATATGTTTCTGTTGAATTCAACATAAACAGATTATCTTTCTGCTGAATCTAGTTTAGTTATATCTCTACTTGTTCATTTCTTAGAGATCGATTTTTTAGTTCTCGCTTGAAAACCAAATGAACACCCATTCAAGAAAAGGTGGTGAAAAGAGAGGATTTTCACATGACTTAACCGCATTACAAAGACGGATATGCATGCTGATATGCTAGGAAACGCATCATATTATGATGAGAAAGATGAAAAATCTAAATTAATGATACAACATCATCACATATACACAACACTAGAGCCTACACCGCACTTCCCGAAGGGGTGATCCCTAGGAGCTTCACATCTTCTCCCAGTCCCAAAGGCGGCCCAAGACTGCATCGATCAGTACTATGTTTTTCAATGGCTTCCTTGAGCTTTGCAAGCTGGACATATCAATGTAAAAGACATTATTAAACAGAACATGAAAGACATTGTTGAATACAATAAAATAATTTCACCAACCTTTGACAAAGAACAAGAGAAAGCATCCAATTTCCCCTCTGCACCCCGATAGAAGTGGAAGAAAGGTAGAAACTTCACATTCAGACTCTTGCACATTGGTTTGTTTTCATCAAAATCAACTTTGATAAACTCCACCTCTGGATGATCAGAAGCAAGCTGACATAGCTGCAGATGCAAATTTCAAATGTAAAAAAGAAAGGAAGAAGATTGATAATTTGGGAACTTATTCAAAGCCAGCAAATCTTACTTTGGGATATAATGCCCTGCAAGATCCACACCAAGTTGCAAAAAATTCCACAACAACCAGCTTTTCTCCAGCATTTGACAATGCATCAAGGAACTCTTGTGTAGAATGGATATCCTTTAAATTAGGCTCATCCCCTTTCTGCCACCATTTTACCCCATCTGCAGAAGCATCTCCCCCAGCACGTATCTGCAAACCCGAAATTTCCACTTGTTAGACTGTCACAAACAATATGTTGAAACACTCCATGCGCCAATGGTACGTATGGATATGAAAACCCATCTCGACAAATTTAACAAATTATGTCATATATGCAGTGCAGGCCATGACCAAGGAATTCTCATTTTACTTCCAATTTAGCCACATCCATTCTCAGCCCTCTTCTTTATTATCCATCAGTGCATGAACATTTTACCCCACTTCACTCTTACACTCTTAATCATGTACTTTGCTACTGGAGCTTGTAGCATGTATTTATCTTCTCCTATCTTTTATGTCACCAGTGTACCTTCTCATTAACTCAAATTTCACCAACTGCAGGGTTTTTTCCGTCTAGATACTTAGGATATAGCAGCATGGTCTCTCACTGTGCCTTGTGAGGAGAAGCACTTATATCTCCTCCGTGGTGGACAAGTGATGGTAGTGAAAGATTTTGGGTACAGAGGCACAAAAAGAAGCTAGTAGGATCAGAATCAATTCCCAAAGAAGATAAAACCATATATTGTTTGTATTCTAACCCTGAAGAAAAGTCATATCCAGTCATAAAGTCCACATTAAAAACTCCAATCAATGGTTGACATGTATTTAATGTGCCGCAAGAATTCAGCAACGAATTACGTTGAAGATATACGGTAACTGGTTCATCTGTTGTCCCATACATTTCCTTTCATAATCACTGGGGCATCCAGACATGTTTTACAGTACTACCAAAGGTGGACTAACAAAACCACAAACAGCCCTTTAAGAATTAGTGTACAAACTCTGAAGTGAGCTTTTACAACAGTGATCCATTTGTATCCAATTACATTGTAACTGATCACGCTAAGGGCAGCAAATGAATTATAATCCACCACTGCCGATGATGTTCATAACCGATAACCATCAGGAGGATGCCTTAGAATATGGCAAGAAATCTTTCCAGAACTTGCACCGTGAATTCAAACAGATGGATCATCTTTTTCTGCATTACATCTAGCTTTTATTGCATCATGGGCATGCCAATAGAATGCGGCAACAAATCTTTCCAGAACTTGCAGAATGAATCCCAACAGATGGATCATGTGTGTCCCCATTACATCTACCTTCTAATTGCATCATAGACATACTATATCGTAAGGGAGCCACAACGTAAGATCTCCAATCACCGATTCAAGAATTCAGATCCGTCTCTCTATACGACAACTGGTTGTGTCCGAGGGACATGGCTTTATGAGGTCCACAAAAGAGGGGCTGCAACATATTGAAAAGTGGTACCTTTCAAGCCAACGGCTTGATGCGACCTCTTCTCACGTTATTCGTTTAACACGATACCATTTCACTTGCACGTACGACACCAGGGAGATGAAGAGAGGGCTGCATATTTCTAACCGGAGGAAGAAACGGTTGCTCCACCGAGTCGGACTCACAGGTTTGTTCGGAATGGATACCTGGAATGTATGCGGCGATCGCCGAAGGGGGGAAGGGGGGTGCGTGCTGAATGAAGGCCCCTGCCTTCGTGGTCGTAGGAGGAGCTCGGTGGAGGGAGGGGGGAAGGAGCGGGAAACGGAGGCCGCAGGTGGGAATGCTCCGGCTTCGACGTTGAGACAGACAGATCGCGCGAGAGCCCTATCCATAAGCGCCGTCTTCTTCTTCCTGCTTCCTTCTTCTTCTTCTTCTTCTTCTTCTTCTTCCTCTACTTCTTCTTTCCTTCTTCTTCTTTCCTTCTTCTTCTTCCTTCTTCTTTCTTGTTCCATGTGACTGTATTTGACATGTCAACTACATTTCTATTCACATGATGAGGAGCTGGATTATGTGGTTAGTTACATTGGCAAATGCGATCGATCGATCGATCGAGTCCCCGAGTATCGATTCGATTCTCGTTCTCACCCAGGTTTCTGTACACTTGATGAGATTATGCACCGAAGATTTTGGATCGAGAGTTATATATATATATATATATATATATATGTCAAAGAATCGTCATACATTGATGCGATTACGCACCCGAGCTTTCGATCGACGAACATGGTTATATACGTCGAAGGAAACCGTTGGACAATCCGGCCTCTGATTTCTGCTCTCGATGCCCCCTTCGATCTCCATACGTAACCTCCGCATCGACATGGCATTCTCCCAAAACCAAAAAATTGGCAAGGGTATCATGCCTACACCTAGGAGCACCATATTGAATCGAAAAAAACGTTTCGATGTTTCGAGATAACGATCTTAACACATTTAGCGTATAATCACAAGGCTTTCATATAAACTGTAGCTTTTAGGATGCACGTCGTTGAGAATGCAAGAGAAGTGAAAACATTGAATCTCGTTGCAAAACGCCCAAAGGGAACTTCCTAGGGAGAAAACATTGATGCAAACACTACACAAAAAGTGCAAACTTTCTTCAAACTTCACTAGTAGAAAACGCCTTTACAAAACCATGCACAGTACCTTGAAGCATTATTCCTCGTGATCGACGGCTTGTAAAGGTTGTGCACGTATACTTAGCCATCAAGAAAAAGATAGGGTGTTCAAATGATACTTGGAAGGTGTTTACAATGTGAATAACATAAAAATCTGGCTATGAAACCAGCCCAAGTCCTACTATTATATAATGGGATGAGATGATAAAAAAGGAAACACACACTAATCGAGAAGAGATTTTATAATTGCCTTCACATTCAGCTTCTTCAAGTCAGTGTATGTTTGGCCACAACCAAGAAACATTATAGGTGCACCAGACTTGTAAACCATGGATAGAGCAGCACCAACCTGTCAAAAAAAATGGAAAGAAAGTGCTTCAGAGAGAGCTCAGTACACATTTGTTGTAACCATGCCGCATTGTGCAACGAGTAAAAAAAAACGTCCAAGAAGATAGAACCTTGTCATCTACAGTGTCGAATTTGGTCAACAGGATACCATCTATTGTTCTTGGAAGAGATGATAGAGACATATCAATGAGTTTCTGTAAAGCAACCAGGTACACCAACAATTGTTAAGTAGTCTCATGGTCACGAAACTGAGAAGGAAGAGCAGCAGACTAAAGCGAGGCAATGGGGCTTACCTGATTGAATTTCATAAGCTGATCAACTCCATCATTCCCAACTAACGCTTCTCCAACGAACAGAACAAGATCAGGGCTGTTCATATGCACAAGTTTGGCCAACGCTCTCATCAATGGCTCATTGTCCTGTTTCACACCATATACATGGCCAGTAAGAACAGTAAACATTAACAACTTACATGTGTCATGAAGTATCAATATAAAAGCAAAAAAGCATGACAATATAATATTGAGAATTAACAATTACCTGCATCCGGCCAGCGGTATCAACAAGCACTACATCAATTTTATTGTGTGTTGCCTCACGTATTGCTTCTCTTGCAACTAGCGCAGGATCCTTCTCATAGCCTCGTTGAAAAAGGCTTATCTGAGATTTTATTATTGTCTCATGTTAATATTCAATAAAATAGAAAAGGTAAACAAAAACAACTGAAATACTGATGGACCTTTATATTCAACACCAAATGTCCCTTAATGTTTTTTTAACCAAAGATATGTGATCAACATTCATTCGATTCAAATGCAGTAAGTCATGATGTTTGAACATATATTGCCGATTTCTGTCTTTTCTCTCAGACAAAACCTCAGGACAGTCAGGCAAAAACAAACGGAAACTCAGGTTCATTCTAAAACTACAAGATAACACTGCCCCAAGAAAGAAAACCTGCAAGCGGTTTGCATGAGTCCTGAGTTGTTCCACAGCTCCTGATCGGAAGGTATCACATGCTGCCATCATAACACTGACATTGTGCTGCATCAACCAGTAAGCCACCTGGTAATGGATTCTATCAGTATTTTGACATAAAATTTTTTCCAAGCAAGTACAGATTATTTTTTCAGTTGGTCCATATCTCTAAGCCCAATACCCAGAATATACCAACCAGTTTGATGAAGATGATAGAAACTGCTTATATTATCAAGAAATTCCAAAATACGCATATATTAAAGTAAATTATGCACTAATAGGCAGGATCTGGTAGTTATGTTAAAAAATTTGGGGTGTTGTGGCAAACGACCACTAATATAGGTGCAGTTAGGTAACTCTTTTGTTTGAATAAGTAAGTAAACCTTTGCAAGATTTGTTGACTTGCCAACGCCATTTACACCGCAAAATACTACAACATATGGGCGTCCTTGCTCTTTGGCGGAATGAACATCACGCAGAATATCAATAGACCGTCTTGGAGTGAGAATTCTAAGCAATGCTTCTTCCATAGCACTCTGTATATAAAATTTACCGTTCAAAAGCTGTTAGACATGAAATAGAGTGCCAAAAGGGGTGACAAATAGAGATTTGTAAATGAAGCATACATCATAGTGATTGCTGATTTATTTACCTTCACAGTAGAAGAGATCCTTGTGAAAGAGCCCATTTTTTTCCCAATTAAACTTGCAGCCACAGAATTGCATAGTTCCTCAGAGATTTCCTCGGCCTAAAAAAGGACCATTCATATATTTTTACATAATCATTAAGAGCTAAACATTTGAACGAACATACAGGAATATATAAAAAATTCTCAAATGTTGAACAAACACATGAGAGATCAACTGGGTTTCCAGTTCACAGATACCACATCAGTAAGTTCAACATCCTCGTAAAATTAATTTAAATGCTTAGGGATAAATATTATGACAAAGAAATTAAAGAATAAACAAGAGATCTAATTTTCGTACATTTAGTACTATATCTATACGCATATGTAAATAAATGGATAAAGGTTGTTCAAAATCTATACCATAAAAGCACATATACAAGTAATACACATACATGTTATGCACTAGAAATGAAGGTCGAATGTGTAAAAATACTATATATATGCATGTTTTTATAAGCAATGTACACATTTATTGGATTTGTGTATAATTTTAGTACACATATATGATATAAATGTACAGACGGATAGATACACTGATATACACAGGTATAGATACATGGATCACAATAAAAATTTGCATTCATGCATGTACGGATGTATATATTTATGTATATATGCATCATAAATTAGAATTATACACGAACTACATGTACATGCACATTTACTTGTAGAAATCAAATGGAAGGTGACATACCACATTCTTCATCATCAGGCGTTCCTTAAGGGATTTCAATGCTGGTGCTAGATCTTCCTTGTCAATTACAGCCTTTCCCGCAACACTTCACAGACAAAAGAAAAACATTTACACCAGAGAAACGATCTAGAAAAAAAAGCATACCAGACATTTTAAAAAGAAGACGAAAGTTGGGGGGTGGGGGAACCTTTGAATGAGTGAGGAAAACCATCCTTTCTTCTTCACATTCTCTTTCTGCTTAGGGATATTCGCCACTTCGTCATCAATCTCCAAATCAGACTCATCATCTTCTTCATCAGCATCCATAAGGCTTACTCCTTGATCTACTACAACTGCATCCTGACCCTCCTTAGAAACCGAATCCAACGGCTCAGAATGATCCAGATTCTTGGCCGGAGCATCATCCCAAACCCTATTTTTCTTCACTATTTTCTTTACACCAGTTTCTTCTGTATTGTTGCTGTTGTTAGTTGCTACAGGGTTTGATTTCGACCCTTTCTTTCCTCCTTTAGACTTAAGTTTGTGAAGCTTATCTACATTGAAAGCAGTTTCAACGACTTTGTGATCTTCATCGCTGCTACTATGTCCCTGACCATGGCTTTGGCCGTTTCCTCCATCAAAAGAGGTTTTTTTCCCAGAAGTTTTACCAGATCCATTACGTTGATCATGGTTCTTCTTAGCGAGGCCATTCCCATGATGCACACCATCGCTTTCACCTGCATTCTCACCCTCCGTAGATCCATTCTGCTGCTTGCTTGATGAATTCTTGCCTCCTTTACCGTTTCCGCGTAAGGAGGAGTTTCCTGTCTTTTGCTTACCTCCAAGGTCAGACGAAAAATTCATCTGCTTACTCTTGGTGCGAAGCTCATCAGATCTAGCTTCTGCTTCGAGGAGAAGCTGCCGGAAAGTGTCGTCGAAATCGGAAGCATAATCCGTTCTCTTGGGGTTAAAAAGAGGAGAGAACTCACGTTTCACGGAGTCAAGGAGCTCGTCGACGTAGAGGAGATGGAGGATCTTCCTGTAGACCGCGACGAAGACAAGGCCGAGGTCGTTGTTGTAGGTCCATTTGAGGGTGTAGGAGCAGCCTGGGGCGTCATGCTGGAAGGAGGAGGCGGCGTTCCGCTCTTCGAGGAGGCAAGATCGGATGAGCGCGTCGATGGGGGAGCCCTTGAGGGCGGTGGCGAGCTCCTGGTAGGTCCAAAGGATGAGACCTCCGCGGGTGAAGATGAGAAGCTGTTCCAACATGTCGATCGATCGATCGGATCGGTCAGGTCGGTGGGTGTTATTTCGATCTGTGCGATCAGGAATACCGAACAGAGAAATCAGAATCAGGAAGAAAGAGAAGAAGAAGAGGAAGAAGAGGAAGAAGAAGAAGTCGCCGAAGGAGAAGAGAAAGAAACGAGTCTACAGAATTCTAAGCGTGCGTTCCTATGCAGGCTTCTCTGTTTGTGTGTGTTTTGTGAATTGTGTGCTTCTCTATTTGTGTGTATTGTGTATTGTGAATTGTGTTCTATGTGTCTGTGTTTGTGCATATTGTGTATTGTGTACTATGTGTCTCTATTTTTGTGTATTGTGTATTGTGTGTATTGTGTACTGTGTATTGTGTACTGTGTCTCTACTTGTGTGTATTGTGTATTGTGTGTGTATTGTGTGTGTATTGTGTGTATTGTGTATTGTGTATTGTGTCTCTATTTGTGTGTATTGTGTATTGTGTGTGTATTGTGTGTATTGTGTATTGTGTATTGTGTCTCTATTTGTGTGTATTGTGTATTGTGTCTCTATTTGTGTGTTATTGTGTATTGTGTATTGGTGTGTGTGTTAGATTTTGCTTTACAATCTTGCAAGGACTTGGTCAAGAAAGAGCTCCTTTTAGACCGGCCAATCGGCAGAGCTTGACAGAAGCCTGGGAAATGACGAGGTTGTATCCACACCTGTGCGCTTCAGAAGAAGACTCGTTCGGAAATGCTAGAGAGGGGTCCAAGCGCGAATGGGCGATATCGACATTTCCAACGTGTTTTTCGAAGGCTCGATTGTGTAGAGGGAAGCCAGGAATGTAGGAGCTGATCTTCGCCTCCGAAAGATCTGGCCGAACCCATAACAATGGGGAAATTGCCATGCATTTTTGTCGAACACTACCAAGATTTGAGAATGAGAAGTGCCGAGCCTGTCAAAAATTACACGAAATTACACGATTACTGACGCTGATCATCAGGGAAAATGAGAACTATGTAGGAAAGCTGATGTTTTTGACATAAATAACATAGTTCCACCAACATTTCTGTTGAGCTTGATTGGAGATGCTAGCAACTTATGCTTTTGTATTCACCTTGCCTATTTTGGCAAACATTCTCTTGTGAACTAACTAATTAGGCACGCTTCCATTGCCAAATTTGGAAAAAATCAGATCACACCAATATACCAAAAAGAAGCAAAAGAAAAACAGACATCACAAAAACAGAATTCAGTTAGGGAAGGGGGGGAATGTGTGTCAACCAAATGACCAAAGTATGAAGAAAAACCCCAAAAATCTGTTTTTACATAGGCTTTTATTTGACCTAAACATTCCAAGGTTTCTGTACATGTACCAATCGATCCTACTATTCACAACCTATCCATGTTCCAATTGACATACGATCGCTTGTTAGATCTTATTACTCGTTGCAACTAAACACGACATTACATGGAGCTCTCGATTCTGCTAGAGTCAATCCTTCCAATAAATCAGGCTTCGCCTTGGCACAGATCGACGATCGTGCTTCTAGATTCAGGTCTGACGAGCTCGGGAACCTCGCGGAGAATCCGCCGTACCGTTCTGCACGACATCTTGTCGCTTAAATTGAGAGGATAGGTTGATCGTATGACCTCAGATCTTTGCGGTGAAGCAACGGAGATCTCCAATGTTCTCCCTTGCTTCCGCTTCTCGAGTCCAGACTGCATCTTGACCGGCTCCCAAATGGCAAATTCGTGACCTGACATGGCTAGTTTCCATTGTCCAGGATCAGGCAGCAAGGAGCCCATCTCAAACCTAGTTGGCACCATGAGACATCCCTCTTTGTTAGTAACACAGAAGCCACCATCCACCATATATAGCACTTCACCATCTATCTACATTTGGTAGAAACTCCCTATAAGATGCTCTACCAAAGCATTGTGGAGTAAAAGATTCCTCCTATGTAGCCCTTCCACATCTATCTACATTTGGTAGAAACTTCCTCTAAGATCCTTTACCAAAGCATTGTGCAGTAAAAAGACCCCTAAGACAATTGCTTAGGCAAACTACAAGTAAAGAGCACCTTGAGCCGATCTTCACTATCAACCGATTCTCGACGTTCGCGACGTATAAATCAGCCTCTGCCACTTCGATGGTGATCTTACTTGCGGCATTTATGCCCAGCCTCTTCCTCAGCTTTGTCAAGTCGCTTATATTCTTTTGAATGCCCCAAGAGAAGAAGTGATCGTAGAACTGATTCACAGACCCCATCCAATTCAGCGATTACTCCAAAAATACATATAATCTGATTTATCATTACTTTTTTCGGCTTACAATGCATGGAATGCCTGGGTGCGTGAGGATATAAACATATCCAAGAAGAACTTTATCATCGGGGAAATTCCAACGTCTTTGTGTGGATCCAGTATCATGGTTGTCGATGAATGTCACAGCTCTCTGAGGGTACCATCCTGCACATTAGAAGCTTTCAGTTGTCCTACTAGCTCCAGCAACAATACATTGTTATTAGCACTCATGGATAGTGTTAGCAATAAACTGAACAAGGATTAAATTTCTTTTGAATTGTCGGTCTAACTAAACCAGATACAAATGAAAAATGACTGGCATGTAGAAGGAAGGCATCATTGAAAGTAGCTTGAAATCATAAAATTTAGACGAATGGTGGAAGGAAATCGAGGTCAGGTATGGAAACCTATCAATCCAGGCGGTTTTCCTTGCAAGTCTTTCAGGCGCCACAGCTGGCCCCCAACTGCGACTTGTAGGATTCCTTTCGTTGTGAAATCAAATGCACATGCCGTCCCACCAGTCCCATCGATCCAATCGCACAGCACTTGACGATGTGCATCTATTAGGGTTGATGTAAAAAAAGGATCTTGAGCACGTTACACTCTCACCGCACATCAAAAGAATAGACACTACAGCACGTCAATACACAGACACAAGCCTTCAAGCTTCAGTCCTGGCACAAGAACAAATCTTTTTCAAATATGTGAATTGGCTTCTAAGGAAGGCTTTCCCATCCAGCTTGTTATCCTACTGTGATGCTTGTTAAAAACTAGAGATTTAATCTACATTTTACTTAAAAAGGTGAATTTATGGAGCCGATATCTTGTGAAAATTAAGAAAACAGTTTAGCACTTGTTCTTTGATGCTAAGAGAACAAATTTTAGATGTTTCTTTTCAGAGAGTTTTCGAGCAAATTATAAGCAAGCATACTCTGATCATAAGCAATACTACAGTTCTCATCACACACTAGTACAAATTATGAGATAATTTACTCTGACCATGAGCAACACCATGGGGGTACCTTGGGCAAAACAAACGCTTCAGCACTGAGATTCTCGTGGTTTACAATGCCAAGAGAACGGATTTTAGATGTTTCTTCCTAACAAATATCTCAACATGAGTGGGTTTTTAGCAAATTATAAGAGGACTTACTCTGATCATAAGCAATGCTACCATTATCATACACCATGCTTGTCCAAAGCTCCCCCACTGAAAATGTTGGCTCCGTTCGTGCGCAATATCTGTGATAATACAAAACCAAATATACTTCAAAACAGTCACAAAGAAGACTTAGTGCACGAAGTTTAACAACTTGGAAAATTAATCTAGAGAGTGCGAGAAGTTTAATGGCTAGGCAAGTTAATCTAGAAAGCGCTAGAAGTCCTAAAAGGCTTTAGGGTCAATCAGGAAGATCTAGAGCTTACAGCTTCACGAATTCCGCCGCATATCCTTTCACAAAATCGAACCTCCAGCCATCGAACCCGACATCCGCTTTCATCCAGTTCATCCAGTCGGAGAGCTCATCTTGGACACGCTTGTTGGTGTGGTCGAGGTCGGGGGCTGCCTCGTAGCTCTCACCAGTGTCATGCTGCCCTTTCCCACCACTGTCATACGAATCATCATCGACAACCGCCCACGGGCCCCAGTCGAGCCTCTCATCCTCAGTCCCACCCTCAAATAGATTCCAATGTCCACTCGAATCTTGCCTCCATGCACTCCGGTGGTTGATGACAATGTCTGCGATGCAACAGACCCCGCTCACATGCAACAGATCTATGAGCTCCTCAAGCTGCTCTTTCGTGCCATACTTTGAGTCATCGAGATCATAGAGCTGGCTCGGTAAATAACCTGCGGCAATATTCTAGCCAGTCGGAATTACACAAGGGACATCGACGATCGCATGTAAAGTGCCGAACATTATAAGAAGGGATCACAAAACTTGTTTCGTAATAATTAGACTGATTTATGATCGGTTTTGCATAAGGGAGAGATTGAAATGGCATACCATTCGCATCGACCGACTGAGATGGCGGGGGAAGCCAAACATCAGTAATGCCAGCAAGCGTGATTTCATCGACTTGGTCGCGGAGGATATGGTACCAAGGGTACTTTTTCGGCGACTCCCAATTGAAACTCTGCTCAAAATACAGTCAACACATCCATGACCACGTACACAAAGTCATGCACCAAGGGCATATATAGTGCATAAACAGCCGGTGTGTGTGTCTGTGTGTGTATTATATAATATGAGCAGAAACACTATGTCAACTAACCCTAGAGTTCAATCTACCCCATTAGAGTTTAATCTACCCCACGACCAGCTATATCTGTATTCCAACTTAATTATCACCGAATAGAGATGCCAATTAGACATGAGTCAGATGCATGTCTTTGTAACTGCGAAAACCCTAATCAAACGGACCTTCTCAAAAGAAAATCATCACAGGTCACACAAGCCTAGCAGCTTTGCTTACTTAACAGGACCTTCCATCGATATATATAAAAGTCGGTAATTGGGATAAAAACACCCGGTCTCAATCAAATGGACATGCAGAATCTGCATGCATATGATCCTGGCAACAACATGAATCACATAACAATATCAAATTAGGTGTGTTTGGGAAACCCTAATCTGCAAAAAAGGACAGACACAGAGAGAGAAAGATAGAGTACATGCACCGATCGACGCCAGCTATGCCTAGTTCTGCGGTTTGATCATAGATATAACCTGGGAATCGCCTGTGCAAAAATCAGGTGAAAACTATTTTCCAAACCCTAAGTGTCATCAGGAAAGGTGGAAAATTGAACCAGAGAAAGACCAGACTTTGGAGCTTCGATTCCCAGTATTCCAATGGAACCAAAGCCATCGAAGTGGGAGCGGAATGGATTAGATGGACGTTCAACATGAAGAAGGAATGACAGATGAAACGAGGTGCATATTGACCTGGAACAGGAGGCGATGGAGAGGGGGAGAAGGAGAAGGTCTTCCGGGGCGGGCTCGGCTGCCATGGAACTCGACCCTGCGTTTCATGCGGCGGGCGGCGCGGAGGCCTGGTGCACCATCTCCATCATCGATAGCATCTTCTTCTCCTTCCTCTCCTTCGCCTTCTTCGGCCTCCTCCTCCTCTCCCACGGGGCTCGCAGTCCCGGATTTCTTGTGGATCCATTTCTTGGAGAAGAGATCGCGGGCAGCAATGGCGGGCGACGCTGCTGCAGAGGGACGAGGGCCACGGAACGGCGGCAGCGCGTGTCGGGAAGATTGAAGCTCGAGCACTCCAGATTGGCTGAAGCTCGGCTCCAAGAAACCCCGCCATGCGTTGAAGACGCTGCTGCTGCTGCTGCTGCAGGCGGGCCATGAGAAAGTGCAGGAACAGTTGGCCATGGCGAGACTGTCTGCTCCAAACCCTAGGACATGGCGGCACAGCAGGCTGATCGATCGCTGCAGGTAGCCTGGGAGCGCGAAGAAGATGGCGATGGCCTCTGTTTCTTCTAGTTGTAACTAGTTTTGGCCCAGTCCTTTCCCAAATAAGCAAAAAACAGAACAGAAACAACAAAACTATAATGTCTTCTTGGTCTTGATTTTCTTGTCCACATTCCAATCCAAACTCCAATCCAAATTCCAATCCAAATTCTATTCCATTCAATTCCAAATTCCAATCCAAATTCCATTCCATTCAATTCCAAATTCCAATCCGAATTCCATTCCATTCCATTCCAAATTCCATTTCATTCCATTCCAAATTCCATTCCAAATTCCATTTTATTCCATTCCAAATTCCATTCCAAATTCAATTCCAAATTCCATTCCATTTCAATTCAATATGATGTGCAGGATGGACTGTAATCCCAACCTGTGGCTAAATCAGCACACCCAAAAAAAAAACCCCGTTTTCTTTAGAGATAGATGGCTTGCGGCATCGATCGGAGCTTTCAAAATCAGGCGGGGCGAGGGGGCGAGGAGGCATCGGCTAGTCAGTTTCGAAAGGAATCGTTAGGCTATTGGTATGCTCTCGAACGGAATCGTTAGGCTATTGGTATACATTGCCGATGTGTGTGTGTATATATATATATATATATTTACTAGCAGCATCGCAAATTCTGGCTTGAAATCGTTTTTCATGTAGCGAGCCTTTGAGTTTATACCACCAGCAGATCTGCTCCTGGGTCTCTGCTGCTTCGCGCCATTTGTTTTCACGGCATGGCCTAAATTTCGTGGCAAAAACATTCGATCGACAAGCCCGGGCAAAACAAACACGAAATTCTATCTATCGTCGAGAATGTCGCTTAGAAAAACCGAGGCCATACATGTTATCGGTTTGTTATCGACCGCTGCCGAGCAGTGTAAGAAATCCCAACCAAGGGTTTTCCTGCATTTCATCGTCTGACGCAAACCCAGATTCTCTCGCTGATGAGTCGAACTGTGTACAAAATCATCCTCCGACTCGACAGATGAGTTGGGCCCACAGATTTCTCGGTTAAGTCATCCTCCGACTCGACAAGACAGTCGGGACCCGCAGGCTTTTAGATGTGCGATGGCCGATACTGCCACTACAACCTCGAGTCATCGGATCGAATCGGCATTGCATCCTCATCCTTGTCGGGACTTGGCAGTGCTTCTCCCCCGGTTCTTTCCGATCGTGTTTTGTGCTCTGCAGGCTTCGATCTGAGTCTCTGAGGCGATGCAGAGCCAAGGCCTAGAAACAAAACGTGGTACGGAATCGGACTCTGGCTCCCCAGGAGGAGCTGGCATTTGAACACATTGCCCATGACCCGCGGTTGGATTGAGCCAGAAAGATCGGGCTTTTGGCAGACCCCGAGTCGTTAAATGGCAAGCAGTTCCCACCGATCCGTCCTCCTCAATGGCAGCAATTTAGGGCTTAGGGTTTCAGGGTTTAGGGTTAGGGTTAGGGTTAGGGTTAGGGTTAGGGTTAGGGTAATAAGACGGCGGACGCAGGTGGGATCTCGCAAGTGTTTGGGGTTTTAGGGTTTAAGGTGTTTACTACTTCTGACAATGACAACCGATCTGGGCAATTCTCATCTCATGATCCCCTCTGTTTTTTTTTGGTAACATGCTGTGCATAGGGAGGAAGCACAGCAAGAAGAAAGCTATGGCACACCTGTATGCTATGTACATATAAGCTCTGTGCTGTTTTGATGGGGCAGTAATTTAGTAAGTAGTACAGCATCTTCTGCTGAATCGGAATCTGTTGGTTTTTGCGTTGTCCTGTGAGATTTGGGGGAGAAATCTGTGTTTGTTGCATGTATGATTTTTGGCTGTAGATTTTCGTTGGCTATATTACAAGAGGCGGTGGGGGTACGGATTGCGGCGGTGAAGCTGAAGATGAGGCTGCTGATGATGCTGATGCTGATGGTGATGCTGATGCTGATGGTGATGGTGATGGTGATCGTGATGGGGTAGGGAGGAGCTGGGGGAGGAGGGGGATGGAGCTTGGGGAAGGGCATGAGTCGGAGGAGGGATATGGGCAGAAGGAGGGGAAGCTGGGGGATGAATCTGATGCTGATGCTGCTGCTGCTGATGCTGATGCTGCTGCTGATGCTGCTGCTGATGATGATGATGCTGCTGACGATGATGCTGCTGCTGCTGCTGCTGATGATGCTGATGGTGCTGATGAGGAGGAAGAGGATGCTGAGGGTGAGGAGGAGGAGGATGATGAAGATGGAGATGGTGAGGATTAGGGTAGAGAGGCGGGAGGGAAGGGGGAGGAGCTGCAGGCTGCTGGATATAGCGGCCAAGAGCTGCAGCACTAGTTGTCGCCATAGCTGCGGCGGTGGAAGCTGCAGCGGCAACAGCAGCTGGAGCTGGAGCCATGATAGCCATAGCCATAGCTGCAGCAGCAGCAGCAGGAAGAGGAGCAGAGGCCATGGCGGGGCGGGGAATGGCAGCGTCTGCAACAGAAGGAGGAGGAGGAGGAGGAGGAGGAGTTGCAGAAGCTTCTGCAGAGGCGCTGGCTATGGCGATGGAGGAGGAGGAAGCAGAAGCAGCAGAAGTGATGTCGTGGATGCTGGATCTGCGCTTGTTGTCCTTGCCGCTGCCGTTGTTGCTCTTGTGCTGCTGCTGCTTCTGCTGAGCCATGGCGTGAAGGCGGATGAAGTACTTCTGCGCGTGGCTCGCGACCTGCGTCGGCGTCCTGGAGACGACCAGGTTCCTGGAGATGCTCCTCCAATCGCCCTTCCCGAACCTGTCGAGCCCCAGCAAGAAGAGCCTGCGCAGGGGCAGAGATCGCGTGTCAGAGGCGGCTATGGCGACGGCGACGGCGATGGTGGCGGCAACAAACACACAGAAACACCGGCTGTGCAGACAGCTCTCAGAGATCGTCTTGGCCATGGCGATGGCGTTGCCTGTGGCTGTGGCTGTGGCTATGGCGAGCTTCCGCGATGGTGGAGGCAGAAACACGCAAACACAGACTCTGCACACAATCTCAGAGATCATCTTGGCTACGGCTACGGCTATGGCTATGGCGATGGCTATGGCGGCGCTCGCCTACCACAGAAACACGCAGGCTACGGACACGTCTCAGGGATCATCTTGGCTATGGCTATGGCTATGGCGGTGGCAATCCGCACAAGAAGCACGCAGACTAGGTCAGACACATCGCAGAGGTCGCTTCCTGGCCATGGCGGCAGATCGACCGCCGCCCACAGACGCATGCGATTCCTCTGCGCGATCCTGGCTATGGCGAAACGATCGACAAACCTGTGCTCCTCCTCCGTCCACGGGACGCCCTTCTTTCGCTCTTGCTCTGCGGAGGAGGAGATGGAGGCGGAGGAAGCTCTGCAGGCGGCGGCTATGGCGGTGGTCCGGCGGGCAGGATCAGCAGAGAGATGATGATGAAGATGATGATGATGAAGCATCGCGGCTGGAGGCCGCCCCATGCCATGGCTCCTCCGCATCGCAGCATGCTTCGGCGTCTGCCAGTTCACAGGAATCTGCGAAGCATGCTCGTCTTCAACCACGCCATCGCCATCGCCATCGCCATCTCCATCGCCATCGCCATCCTCCTCCTCCTTATCCTCCTCAGCCTCCTCCTCACCATCATCACACAGCCGACGATCTTCGCCTTCCCGGCCGCTGTCCTCATCTCCACCAGGTTCACCGCTCCTGGACCTCCTCCTCCTCCTCCTCCTCCTCCTCCACCTCCTCCTCCTCCAGCTGCTGCTGCAGTTCCTCGACGCTCCGGCGTCCTTATACGCAGGCGGCAAGATCCGCCCGGATTCGATGGACGCCAGATCCTGCAGGAGGAGATGGTAGTGCTTCCTCACCTGGGCGGCGGATCTGCCCGGGACCATGGAAGCGATCCGATCCAAGCCAGCGTCGAGCAGGATTCCAGGCGATCCGCATCGGAAAGGATCAGGAGGAGAGGGTTGGGAGGAAGAAGCAGAAGAAGAAGAGGAAGAAGCAGAGGCAGTTAGGGTTTGAGCGAGGGCTTGCTCGAAGAGCTTATTCTCGTGGAAGCTCCAGGGAGCAGCAGGATTGAGGCAAGGCGGAACGCCATTGCTGAGGCGGCGGTGGCGCTGCTGATCGGAAGTAGCCATAGCTGCCCAGCTCTTCCTTCATGTTCTTCTTCTTTAAGGAAGGAAGGAAGGAAGGAAGAAAGAGAGAGAAAACCAGGGTTTTCTCTCTCTGGCGTGGAGATTCTCCTCTAAACCTTATCTGTAATTTCCTGCCCAAAACCCTAATTTCTATTATGATTATTCTTCTTCCTTCCTGCAGAAGACAAGCTAGTGCATATAGTGCGTCGGTTAGGCTTCTTGATTGCAAGCTTGAAGGTTCTGGGTTCAAATTCCTCCTTTGCTTCCTCCTTTTTGTAATACAGAGTTATTGCAAGCTCTTGTAGGTTTCCAACTAGTGCCAAATCCTTCGAACACTTTGGCATGTTGATGAAGTACAAGAGCTGCAATATAACATGCATGACCTTGTCCGTTTCGATTCGATTTGAACACCCAACCTTGTCTGTTTCAATCACATAACCAAACCGATAACTGTATGCATGAATTTGTATTTCAAAGCTGATAATAGTGTGATACCGGAGTTTTATTATAAGATCTGAACGGTTCAGGGCCGGAATTTAGTTCTTGGCCGCATGGCGAAACGAGGCCATCATCACCACCGCCACCATCATCATCGTTGTCGTCAAATGGGCAGCCATCGTGGTCAATAGTCAACCACCCCGAATGGGCTACGGCTTTCAACCACCCCCTGGCGATCGACATCATGAGCCGAACCCGGCACATTATTGTAAGCCCCAATGCCAGCTCTTTGAACGTCAGTTCAACGACAGATCCACAGTCTTTGCTGATGGTGGTATCCATCGATTATCTATCTATCTATGGTTGAATGAAGAGCTCGAGCTCCTCCGGATCCCAAATGACATAGCCGAAACATTTGAAACGTGAGAGAGACTGATTCCGCCGAGTCGCGCCAAAAGCCCTTGGGCCATTCCAAATCAAGCAGAAAAGTTCGAGCTCGATCAACACGGTCGGAGCCGGAGCCGAATGCATCTGTCCAAATTCTCCTGTACTCGACAGTCCCTCGTGCGCCACAAGTTGCAAGTGGCGACAACGTCCAAAACAACACGCTGGAGTCTTGGACGGAAGAATGTTTTGTACCCCATGTGGCAGCTTTACAACCTTCAGTTCTGAGGTACACATTATCATTTCTTAAGATTATTCAGTGCAGAATCAAGCATCGGTTCCAATACTTTTCTCCAATGAAATCCCTCAAAGGTCCGCAGCTCTACACCTTTTGTGATGTACATTGTGCTTCCGAGATCGAACAAATCCCAAAATTTACTTACTTAACGTGGGTAAAGAGATCAACTAAGCTTGAATGTGAACAAAACCTACATCATAGATGGTACATCCCAAGCCCATTCAAATGTTTCATCAATGTCTTCCAATGCAAATAAGTCATTTTGCAACATCATCATGGTAGCTCGGTTTATAAAAAAAAGAGCCTCATAAAATCACCAAGGGAAAGAGTTCTTGAACGAGTCGCAGGTTACAAAAATTTACAATGCAAGCAACATCAACGATATGCTTGTTTATTTATAAGAGATGGATTCTTTACTTTCTGAGATTCTGTTCTTCTGACCTTTGGTTATCAACATTATTACACGAGGTAAATAAAGAATTCATACAAACAGTAGTATTCGCCTAATGAATCAAATAATGATTCTAGGATCGCTATAAGAAGGATACCCACAAACAGGTCATGTGAATGATGAAAAGAGCCGACTAGGAGACAAGCCTCTTAAAATCACAATAATCCTCATGGACTTATTTACAAAGCAAACTTGATCAAAAAGTAACCTGACCAAACCAAACCCATAAATGGGGGCAGCGTGAAGTAGATGTCATGAAGTTGCATCTTATCCAATCAGCTGGAGCTAACAAGGTAGCGATGAAAACAATCAGCAAGAGTTAATTAAAGTTTTACCATATGCCAATTGCTTTGCTGTCATTAAGCTGGGTTGGATTCAACAGAGCTTATTCTGCATTATCTTGGTCAGTGAATTAGTTCCATTGATAACAAATTTCCCCCTGGTATAGGTTGAACCTGAACAAAGCGTTCCAATGGCTAGCACTAACTCTGAACTTTGAAAGACTACATGCGTGGCATATGATTTGATAGGAAACCTTACACCCAAAATCACTTTATTCAAGGGCTGACAAGCAAATAATATATCAACTAAACTTTGCACGTTTTTACACAGCCTGAAATTATACATTCTTTTCGATCTACACTAGGTAGTATCGTTCGAACAAATGAACTGAAACACCTTTTTGCTGACTATACCAGTGATTTCCTTGTTTTCATTTTTTATGGGAATGCCTTTGAGCAGGTTCTCCTGGGCTTTTTCATCTCCCTTCTACATGACAGAGAATGTGTTAGATTTATGCTTATTGTTGAGAATAGAGATTCACATTTTTTGCAGAAGGGAACATACGAGCTCACAGTAAGCCGACATGAGTGATAAGGGAGTAGGATATCTGTCTAGTATTGATTGTGCAATATTCTCTGTTACTTGCTTTACCTGCAAGCATTGGCAATATACAAGAAATATTTATTGAATTGAATTCATTTCATCTCTTTTGACACACTAACAGAAAGCTTACCTGCATGAGCATCACCCCAAATACGTCGCTCACTCTCTCTTTCTCAAGAGCTTTGCAATCATCTACGAACTGTCTGTACTTCTTGCATGGACTCCGACTATCTTTACCTCTACTAAGCTCATCACACAAATTACTTATCGCATGTGTGAGGTGGCCGTACAGCCTCATTGTACCACGTGCATCAGATGTTCTTTGTACATCAAAACCTTCCGCAATTTCAGTGGTGAAACATCTGTCCACCCAAATGCAGAAAGTTCTTTATCATCACAATGCCAGGAAAAAAAACATTGAAAGCAAATATACAAGTGTAGCATACGCAGTTTTTATGCTTTCAGCAGAATCCATCACATTTGGATCTCCTTCCACAACATAAATCAATTTCCGTAATCCGCTCCTCTGGAACAGATGACTTTCAATTATCTTCTGCTCATGATCCTCAATACACGAAACAATTGGGATTTTGCACAAGGACATCAAGCCACACAGCCTTTCTGTGCATTCAGTGCATGTTATTAACGTCATATGTCATAATAAGTTAAATTATTTCATATGTTCAATAACTGTGGAAATTCTTACCTACTAAGTAATTATATATTAACCCAATTGAAACTTGACAACATACCAGTAGACGAAGCTTCTGTTGTTTATATCGCGTATCCTTAATGGAGCTCAACAAGTCATTCACTTTCTTCCTTTCTATAATAAAATCAAGGACGTACTCTTCACAGCTCACTTTATGTCTCGCAATCCAGAGTGTATCACCAATTGGGAGGTGTCTTACCTGTGGAATGAGGACAGATGCCAGCATATTTTCTAGTCCACTGGAAAAGAATCCATATTCAACAATCAATGAATAATGAGATACCTCAACTTCAATACTGAATTGAGAACGCAACTGGTCAGCAAACTTGTCACGAGCATTTCTGCAGAAAATACAAGTAGTCATGCCTTATGTTTTTGTAGAAAATAATGCATAATTATTTGTATGCAACAAAATTAGAAAGATGCACAGAAACAGGACAGAAGAGCAGCAAAAAAATGTGGTAGCTGCGGATATGGCTCATGGCATTTCGTTTAATTCTGAACTGCTTATTATTGATCTATTGTGATGACCTCACCGGGGAGGAAAATATTGACCATCCGCTAGCTACTAGTTTGGATTTAAAATACCCTGTTAAATGATGCTTTCATGAATAAGTTTTCCGGTGTTTAGAATTGCTTTCTAATCTGGAAACAAGGAGACACTTCCCTTCTATTTATCCAGTCTCCTTGCATATTTGCAATTAACGTTTCCAGTTCCATAATAAATCGTTTTTGTCAAACGGGAGAAAGTAGAAGAGGAAAGGCAGTCGACGGGCATCAGCTATGACAGAATCATTTATGTACCCCCTTAAAACGCACTGCTACCAGGTGCCATGGTAGCATCCACTCCTATTCCTAACTTTGAGTTCCATGAAGGTAGCAACATTTCGCACTTAGACATGTGACACAATAATTTAGTTCTAAGTTACTTCTTTACATTATTAAAAAAAAGGTGATGCAGATGTAACACATAATAGGAAAGCTACACACACTTGGATCACAATCTTACCCTTTACTTGCATTCATGAATTGTTCCCGATCATCAATGAGTAATATCACAGTGTATGCATCAAGGAACTGTTCACCTTGGTTAAGTGGTGGTGTACTTAACACGCTTGAACCCAGTTCAACATCCACTACATCAATAGTTGAAGGTTCTGTACAGTCTCCAATCTCCTTTTAAAACGAAAATACTCAATTAAGGATAAACGAGGGAAAAGATACAGAAAAGAAATGAGAAACTGTGGAAAAACCTGCAAAAGACGTTCTTCATGGAATGTGAAACTATCAGCCTTTATTCCACCTTCACTATCAGATGAAAGGTCGGCAGCAGCCTGAATGTGGAAGGAGCCATTGAAATATGACATGCTTTTGCTTGCACAAGCAATCCGTTTGAGTGGACTTGAGCAACTCAAAGATATGGCATCAGAAGACGCCAAGCTCTTCTCTGCTGCAGAAGTTAGTGAAGCTGAGCATTTTTCCAGCCCCTTTGCAGAAAATGATCTTGTTGTTGATTCTGTGTTTAACCCTGATCTCCGTATACATTCTTCAGCTGTGAACATACCCTCCTCTGAAAGCTTGTACCTGAGACAAAATACGACACCAAAGGCTTGTGAATACAAGTTGAGAAAGACATTAGAGAGATTTGGAAAATTGCTCCAGTTGTACTTACTTTGCAGGACAGCTCGACCTTACAACCAAGCCCTTGGTAACAAGTGTCTTCATTGAGCTCCACCCTGAATACCAATCCCTTGCTGACGACCCAAATTGACCTGACGGTCCCGAAGACTTGTTTGGCCTATCAATATAAATAGACTTTGTTTTCGGTAATACAACGAACTCCTCACTGCTGACTCTCGCTGCTGATTATTTGATTGCCTTTATAATTTGAACAAAAGGATGAGTACTTACTGAATTGCCATGCGAGAAAGGCCACTGGCATCTGCAGCATCGATGAGCTCTTGCTTTTTCATGTACTCCCTGCCTTCCTGCATTGCTCTGGCCCACCAGATTCAGTTTTAGAGATTTTGGAATGTGTGAAAGATGACCACTGCCTCTCAATATTCGGAAGAAGACCAAATAGACTCCAGATAACTGGATGGGTAAATGCATTGCACTAGCAGAACTTCAAAATGCCAATCCTACTCCACAATGTGGTATAATAGTGGGAAAATGTCTCACAGGCATGCCCATCTGACATGTAATGGTCGAAAATTCGCACAGAAATCTCTACATCTAATACCAGTGATGAATTTTGAATGAATGCATAATTTGATCGAAAGTAGGGAAATGTCAACATTGTCATGTTTCCATGTGAGTTGGAACAGAATTTTTATTTTCTCTCGAAGTTTATAATAAAGTTCAGGATCATGTTCTGCTCCAAACCCTTAATCCAACCACTAACAGCCTCAATCATCAGATTCTAATACACAACATCAAAAATAATCTCGCTGATGGATCACAAAAACGAATTTGTGCATAAACAACTTGAATGATAATGCACAGAAATTTATCACTTTCTGCTGAGCAACACGTTACTAACTTGTGTAAAGTCAAGAGGATTGCATATGGAGCCGAACTTTTCTGAGGGATGTATCGCCGTTGCCTTCCTTTTTCCCCTAAATAGAAACAAGAAAAAGCACAGAAACTGTAGAAGAGAAAAGTACCAGTCAAAAGAGAAAAACAAATTGTGAAGGTCCAAAACAAGAACTACAAAAGGGAACAAGAAAGAAGATAGGATGGTTGGCTTGGCAGATAGTCTAGTGAATAGTGTATTACCTCGCAGTTGGACAGCCCACAGCGCACTCTGGGAGATGTAGAAGGACATGCATTTTAACATATAAAGGAGAAAGAGGAAAAGAATTTATTCCTTTGTGCTTCAACGAAGTAGCATTTGATCCAGAACTTAATCCACAGAACACTCAGCAGGAACCTACAGACTTCCATTTCTGCCTGAAGTGATTTCACCTCTAGCACCCAGCATGTACACCAAAGGCACACCAACTATGCAGAGAAATAAACGGGAAGAAAAATCCAGCTCAATATGCTCCAACGTAGGGATCAATTCCATCAATCCACTCAAGGGGCATTACGTGATTGGTTATGCATATCGATGGATATACATGATGATGAATTTGTACTACAACCTAGTAGCAAATGCTGAGCTGCTATTCTCAACAGCTCAAGCTAATAACTTGCTAGAGGTTGATACTCAGAATTACTACAATGGCAATAGGATTTGCAACCTTGCACACCACCTAATGCGCCAGGGATCACACAGTCACACGTGGAATCATATGTTCCTACAATACCACAGATTGTGATAAATGTGATTGTTACAGTCTCGATGCTTGCGTTCAATCAATTATGACGCCTCACTTGGCAAGGAGAAAGGAAATAGAAGAAACAAATGTAGGAGAAAGGAGAAGAATCTAAGTCCACAACAACAACAATCATCATCATCATCATCATCATCATTGCAGTGTGTTTTGAACGAGAATGATTGTTTAATGCATCCAAACCTGAATTAGACTACAATGTCTCGCAAGATTGGAGCTGAGGAATTCAGAAAGGAGTATAGCAAATGGAAAACGGAAAAGGTGAAAAGGGGAACAGGAAACGAGATCAGAAAAAAAAAAACGGAGAAACCTGCAGCCGTTTCTTCCAGTCGAACTTACCGGTGGAAGCAGCGTCATGAAGATCGAGGGCGTCCATTTCTTCTTGCGAGGTCGCATCGGGGAAGAAAGCTTTGAGGAGCTTGAGGGTCCACTGACCGATTCCAGGAACCCGGGCAGCGTCTCGGAGGCTGCAGATCGGGATCTTGCTTTCGCAGATGTTACGGTAGGCCTTGGCGAGGGTGGCGTCGAGCTTCTCTCGGCACCCGTCCTTCTTGGAAGCGAGCTCGTCGCGCTTCTGCAGGAGGTAGAGCGCGAGAGGCTCGTTCTGGGGGCAAGCCGCGCTCATTCTCCTTCTTGGCTCAGAAGAAGAAGAAGAAGA